>VJNQ02000453.1:0-112769 GCA_007827005.2 Populus simonii
GTGCCCCCATTGCTTTGCGTAATTATTTCTTTGCCAATAAACAACAATTTAGTTTGCGCAATTTGAAGTCAATTTGATAGGAACCTTACATATTATTAAGAAGTTCTTCTGATTTTGTGGCTTGAATTTCTAGGAAATTATATTTTAGTCGGCAAAGCAATCTTCGCATAAATCCTTTTTTTTTATCTTATTATAAATATTTCATAATTAACTATTTTATTTTTTAATTAACATGAATGCCACAACTCAATTTATTAACACTTGTATTAGTGAATTTAGGGACTTCTCCTCGCGTGAAATATTCACTGACTTTGATTATCATTTTGTTTTCAATTATGTATACATAATTCCATAGTTTAAATTATTTTTTGGATCATGAGTATATCAATTCAAGTTTGCACTGAATAGAAAAAGGAAAAATCAAAGTATATCAATTCAAGGCATGAAAAGACTTTTGGATCATGAGAAACAAGTTATATATATTAGTGCGAAGTCATTGGTGCCAAGAAACAACAATTCAGTTTGCACAATTTGAAGTCAACAAGGAATATATATCTTGTTTAATATACTTTGCCGCGTTTCCACAACTCACTCACTCACTCACTCACTCTTGGATCATGAGAAACGTTATATATATATATATATTAGTGCCCCCATTGCTTTGCGTAATTATTACTATGCCAAGAAACAACAATTCAGTTTGCACAATTTGAAGTCAACAGGGAATATATATCTTGTTTAATATACTTTGCCGCGTTTCCAACACTCACTCACTCACTCACTCACTCACTCTTGTTGTTTCTTGAGATTTGATTTCGTCTTTACATGTTTTACACATCCTATGTCAGTCTGTATACAATCTAAGATTACTTTGTCTATAAATAATGTCCTTCTTCATTCCTCATCTCTCCCAATATACTGTAAGGCCAGCCAAACATGGGGTTTTCACCACTGTCCCTCTCCCAATCTCTCTCTTTCTTTCTGTTTCTCTTCCATTTCCATTCAACAATTTCTTCATCTCATTTCTGTGCTCCTGACCAAAGTCTTTCTTTGCTCCAATTCAAAGAGTCCTTTTCCATTAATAGCTCTGCTTCAGATCGTTGCCAGCATCCCAAGACAGAGTCGTGGAAAGAGGGTACAGACTGCTGCTCGTGGGATGGGGTCACTTGTGACATGAAAACAGGGCATGTAACTGGACTAGACCTCCCTTGCAGCATGCTTTATGGCACCCTCCATTCCAATAGCACCCTCTTCTCCCTGCATCATCTTCAAAAGCTCGACCTCTCTGACAATCATTTCAACTTCTCCCATATTTCTTCTCGATTTGGCCAGTTCTCCAATCTGACACTTCTTAACCTAAATTACTCAGTCTTTGCAGGTCAAGTTCCGTCGGAAATCTCTCATCTCTCCAAATTGGTTTCACTTGATCTCTCTGACAATGACTATCTAAGTCTAGAACCAATTTCTTTTGACAAGCTTGTTCAAAACCTAACCAAGCTAAGAGATCTCAATTTGGGTTCTGTAAATATTTCTTTGGTTGCACCAAATTCCTTGACGAATCTGTCCTCTTCTTTGTCATCTCTTTCCCTTTGGGGTTGTGGATTGCAGGGGAAATTCCCGGGTAACAACTTTCTCCTCCCAAACCTTGAATCACTGGATCTGTCATACAACGAAGGCCTCACTGGCTCTTTTCCTTCGTCCAATTTGAGTAATGTCCTCTCTTGGTTGGATCTTTCTATTACAAGAATTTCAGTTTATTTAGAAAACGACTTAATCAGTAATCTAAAGTCATTAGAATATATGTCTCTTCATAATAGTAACATTATAAGGTCAGATCTACCCCTATTTGGTAATCTCACTCAGCTCACCTATTTAGATCTCTCAAGTAACAATTTTAGTAGTCAGATCCCGTCATCACTTGGAAACCTTGTACAGCTTCGTTCTTTGTATCTCTATTCCAATAAATTTATGGGTCAAGTTCCAGATTCTTTGGGTAGCCTAGTCAATCTTTCATATTTAGATTTATCAAATAATCAACTAGTAGGCCCTATCCATTCTCAATTAAATACCCTTTCAAATCTACAATATCTATATTTATCCAATAACTTGTTCAATGGAACAATACCATCCTTTTTGTTTGCTCTTCCTTCTTTAGATGATCTTGACCTTCATAACAATAATTTCATAGGTAATATAAGTGAACTCCAACAGGATTCATTGAGATACCTTGATTTGAGCAGCAACCACTTGCGTGGTCCAATCCCAAGTTCGATTTTCAAACAAGAGAACTTGCAATTCCTTATTCTTGCATCCAATAGTAAATTGACAGGTGAGATTTCTTCTTCTATTTGCAAGCTGAGATACCTTCGGGTCCTGGACTTGTCCAACAACAGCTTGAGTGGTTCTCCACCACTATGTTTGGGGAACTTCAGCAACATGCTCTCGGTATTGCATCTAGGCATGAACAATCTTCAAGGCACTATCCCTTCACCATTTTCAAAGGATAATAGCTTGGAATATCTCAACCTCAATGGAAATGAAATAGAAGGGAAAATATCATCGTCTATCATCAACTGCACAATGTTGGAAGTTCTTGATCTTGGCAACAATAAGATTGAGGATACATTTCCCTACTTCTAGAAACGCTTCCAAAGCTCCAAATTCTTGTCCTAAAATCCAATAAACTCCAAGGTTTTGTGAAGGGTCCGACTGCATATAATTCCTTCTCTAAATTACGGATTTTTGACATCTCTAACAATGATTTTAGTGGGCCGTTGCCAACAGGGTATTTCAATAGTCTTGAAGCAATGATGGCCTCGGATCAAAACATGGTTTACATGGGGACAATAAATTACACTGGCTATGACTATTCCATAGAAATGACATGGAAAGGTGTAGAAATTGAGTTTACGAAGATCCGAAGTACTATGAGAGTACTTGATTTGTCAAATAACAATTTCACCGGAGAGATTCCAAAAGTGATAGGAAAGCTTAAAGCACTCCAACAGCTCAACCTTTCTCATAATTCCCTTACAGGTCATATCCAATCATCATTAGAAAATTTGATCAATTTGGAATCATTAGATCTATCTTTAAATTTGCTTATCGGAAGGATTCCAACGCAGCTGGGGGGTCTAACATTTCTTGCAATCCTAAACCTTTCACATAACCAACTCGAGGGGCCCATACCAAGTGGAGAGCAATTCAACACCTTTGATGCAAGCTCATTTGAAGGAAACTTGGGTTTATGTGGATCTCAAGTACTAAAAAAATGTTACGGTGATGAGGCACCATCATTACCGCCATCAAGCTTTGATGAAGGAGATGATTCAACATTGTTTGGCGAAGGATTTGGATGGAAAGCTGTGACAGTGGGGTATGGATGCGGGTTTGTGTTTGGAGTTGCAACGGGATACGTTGTGTTTAGAACAAAAAAACCTGCATGGTTTCTTAGGATGGTTGAAGATAAATGGAATCTCAACAACAAAAAAACAAAGAAGAATGCTGGCAGATAGTGCTAGAAGAAACTAAATAATGCAATTGATATTTTCAAGTAAGTTTTGCATTTGAGTTTTCAAATTTTATATTCACAGTTTTTGTTAGGCTATCTTTTCTTTACTATTTCATTTGATCAGTCTTACCTTTTTAATTTTGCAGTACAAACAAGATATCAAGTGGATCAACAATAGGGTGGCAAATTCATAGTATTGGATTTTTTTTTTGTAGTAGTTTACATAATTCAAGGTTTAATTGGGCGTTACTTCTATGAAAAAGAATTCATGCATGTAACAAGTTTGTGTTAACTATAAAATCATTTATGTTTTGGGTCCTTTTTTTATGTGTCCATTTCCTTATTCGTGATCTCTTAAATCAATCTCTGTTTCTGGGAGTATTTTGAAAGTTATAGAGTTTTGAACATATTGAAGCAATTCTTGTAAATTTAGAAGAACACTTGACTGACAGATTCTGTTATCACAACAGCAGCAATATTTGCAAGTAAAATAGAGTAATTCTGGTAACTTGTAAGTATGATAAAACCATCTCAACAGGTACAAACAATGCTCTAAAGCATTGTTTATATCTAAGGCAAAAAAAAGCAAGATAGGTTTATACAAAACAATGTTTGATATGGAAAACATTAAAATAATTTATTGTAAGATATTGTCCTGCCGGGCCCATGAATAAATCACACTTTCACAAATCTTACATAAAACACATTCTAGTAAGTCACTGCATAAGAAGATCGCATTAATGCAGAACTCAAGATCTGTAGTACGACGCTGCCCCAGAAAACTGTCAATCTCGTCAATAAATATAAGAACTTCAATCAGATTATAAGAACTTCAATAAGAGCAAAAAAGCAACTACGCAAACTTAGTTAATTACTTCTAAGTCTGTTTCTAGTCAGCACAGAACCAACAAGACTTGAATGGATTCAGATGCAGAAAAGAATGTAATGACTAATGAGGGATGGTTTCAACACACGATTTAGTTGCAAAATACAGTAATTACCACTTTCACAATTGCAAGAATGTATGCCATTCAATTACTTTTGTTATATCCCTGATGCAGGATATATAGAAATACCACACAGCAACAAAAATACCAATATTTTCATCATTTTGCAATCTTATTCATTAGAGTAAGATCCATTAGATAAGCAAGCTACAGTGCCCTGTTTTTAAAGATAATAGAGCATCCAACAAAATCTTGTTGCTAATAAAGATCTTCAATAAGGACAAGTTAAGAATGTTCACAAAGTACTACCTTGCTTTCATTATCAGAGTGAAACTAAATTTCACTCAACATAATCGGTGGGTGACAGCAAGTTTTAGAATAAAATGCAATAATTTTAAACCATCATTGATTTGCTAATGCAAGACAAAGCTCAAGCACAAGAGAGGCAATTCAAATGAGATCTATACTCACCGACTTTGTGCATCGCAAAACCACTTGCTCTCAGATTAGAGATCCTCACATTTATAAAAACAGCTCTAGAGTCTCTGACAATAGCTTTTGCAAGCATGGTCTTTCCTGTGCCTGGAGGTCCATATAACAATACCCCTTTTTGTGGACCAAGAAGTTTCCCGTGTGAGAAGTGCTCAGATTTCCGCAGAGAAGAATCACCGGTTCATACAAAGCTTGCTGATAGATTCCAATCCTCCAATTGATTCAAAAATAAAAATACAAAATTGCAGCATATTGATAAACCATTAGACCGACCATAAATTCTAAAGCCTCTATCCCATCAATTACATTTTCAACATGAGAACATGGCCATATTCAATAGTGTTTAGAGGATAGGCTTGATTGTTACGAAGCAGTTTAAATCTTCTACAGAGCAATTGCAATCAGAAGGTTTCTTAATTGAAAAGTTGGTTTTCGAATCCAAATTTCATCAGGCATAGAAAGAACTAATATCTGTATTTTCCAGTTATAGCAATCATATTGGTTCAAGGCCAAGTCTTCAAATTTAATTCCTTCCAACTATGAACCCCTCCCAGTCAGTCACGCAAGAGGCTAATACTGAACATAGCAGCCATCAGCGTTCACATAGTATCATTTTCAAAAAGGGTGGACTCACATAAATGGAACTAATCATGTGCCATTAGTTTATGATATAGCAGAGACTCAAATCCACTCCATATGATGGATCTTTTCATATATTCAGTTGACATTAGAAACTGAGTATTTGTTGCTTGGTAGCAGCCAACAAAGTATAGACAGCCTAGAAAACAAATGGCAAGTTTGAAGACACCAGGAAATATTATAACTGGATGGTTGAATAAACAATGACAACAGTACTATAGCACCAGCCCAGAGGTCAACATGACAGTACAAAAGTTCCATATATCCGAAACGAACTTGGTCTCCAGTTTCCACCAACCCAAAATAACTCCATGCATCCAACAATAAGAAACCTAACCTTATACTTTTCCTCCTAGAAGCAATTCCTAATGATACCTGAGAACGATCCTGTTTTCCACGCTTCTTTCTTCTCCTTCCTGCCAGAGAGTTGGTTTTTTTCCAAATTGCCGTAGATTTCATTAGAATTCAGAAAATTTGTAGAAAAGGTGTCTCGCTCTTACTGCACACCTGCCACTTTCTTTCGTGTGATTAGGATTAAACTACCCTGCATCTAACTTTATCTATAGCTCAGATTAAGGAGCTGACAACATGGTTTAAGAAACTCAAGAACTCATGAGAGACTGAAAGAAGCTGCAAGAGATATTGAGCTGAGATGGGTACCATCTGTGATGTTTTGAATAAATGAGTAGGAAAATTCAATAAAGTCCTTGGAGGCTTAAAAGTTGAAGTATAAATAAATAAGGGTATTGTAGTAATTAGATAAACATAAGAAATATAAATAGAAAGAAAAAGAAGAAGAAGAGATCTGAATATTTTGAGTGAAAAAAAACCGTGAGAGAGAAGGGAGAAGGGAGAAAGAAGAAGAAGAAGAAGAGAAAAGAGGGAAATTAGAAAGGAAGTAGAAAGGAGTTGAAGGAAATAAGTTTAAAGGTAAGATTATGTATAAATATGTGTTAATTAAGCTTTGATTTCGATTTTGATAAATGTTAGGGTTATGAAATTTGTGTTTTGAGTTTAATTGATGAATTAAATTGAATGTTAGGGGTTGATTGTTGTGGTTAATTTGATGATTTAGTTGATTATGGAAGATTGTGATGATTTTGAGTTATGAATTGTGTAAATGGTGAATGTTGAGTTAGAAATTTGGCAAGAACAGTAGGTAACCTGTGAGAATTCTGAGTTGGAGGTTGAAGATGACGAAAATTCAATTTGGTCCCTCAATTTTCGAAAATTACAGTTTAGTCCCCGAACTTTGGAAAATTACAAATTGGTTCCTGGAGCCTATTCCGAATCTGAACGAATAACATATGATTATGGACAGAATTATTGTATAGATAAGAGATTTAACACTTTCAATTTGGCCCTCCAATTTGATAAAATTACAATTTGACCCTAAAAATTTGGTAAAATTACAGAATGGTCCTTGGAGTATAATGAGATGATCTGGACAGAAATGAGGACTAATTATGGTCAGAATTTCAGTATATTCATGGATTTATGATAAATTTCAGTTTGTCCTCCAATTTGATAAAAATTACAATTTGGCCCTAAAAATATGACAAATTACAGATTAGTCCCTAGCTGTAATATTAGCTTTTTCAGATTGGTTTGATGAATAATTGAGGGTTATTAGTGAATTATTATCAAGTTTTATTATTTGCTTTATTATGGATTAGATTTCGGGAAAACCGTTAGATTTTGGGTTTTTAGAAAAATAACTAGTTTAGTCTAAAAACATTTAGGGTTATGAAATATACCCTTAGATAAGTGTATTAAATAGGTTATATATTCTTTTGAGTCATTCTTGAATATGTCTCCTTATATTCAGATAATCCTGATATTCTACCGGCGGACGTCAGTAGGATTTTCTTCGATATCAGCTTTGAGTTTTGTTGCTTTTGAGTCAGGTGAGTGGATAATTTTCCATATGCATGAGAAATATTATAAATATTTGATTTGCTAATATGAATTGGATCATGCTTCTTGATAATATATAGTTGATTATTATCCTTGTTTTGATAAAGCATGATCAATTGTTGAATCTGAATTCTTGATATGAACCAGTATATATTTTGAATTGAATTCTGAATTGATAGCTCCTCATTTGATTGATGTCATGAGTTGAGCTTTGAGATAGAATATGTCTGTTTGATTATGATTATGAACCTATGGTATGTCAGTCAGAATACCCATGCTAACAGGGTAGTGTTAGTCTTTGTGCACATCGTATCTGAACCCTAGTTGGTCGGGGGAGTCACCACCTGTGTGGACTGATCATCCCACAGTACGGAGCCTCATGCTCATTGCATTTTGATTTTCTGACGAGTTTTACCATATGATATTCTTGTTATGGCCTATTTGAGAAACCTTCATATAAGAACCTAGAGCCATACTTGTATATATATTTCTCATTGCTGTATTACCTCGTGTGTGTATATTGAACGTTATCTACTCACTGAGTTGTTGAACTCACCATCTCATTATTTATCCTTTTCAGGCTTATAGCTTGATAGCAGGTCATTTTGTTGAACCTTCAGAACCTGCTCTTTTGGTTGTACTTTGTACCTTTCCTTTATGTTTAGTTAGTGCTCCAAAACTCTGAACTTATATTAACTCTTGTATTAAGACAATTCAATTATGTTATAAAGTTAGTTTTGTTGTTAATGCTGCGTTGAACTCTGATTGAGTTAGGATAAGTTTGTGTGTAAGTTTGGGTTCGCATAGGTATGGAACCTTGGAGGGGAACCTTGCCTATGTGCCGGTCATGGATCCGGGATTCGGGTCGTGACACCATCATAATCTGTGAGTAAATGAGTGACTAAATCAAACCCCCAGCCATCAAAAATCTTAAAAAACAAATCAGTAGCTGCCTAAACTGTTCATTTGCTAAAACTACGTTTTTCAGGATAAAAAACTCATGTTTATATCAGATAATGCACTTTATATTCCATCATCTGGAGAATGTTGAAAGGCATGATGAAGACCAGTACATGAGGTCTCATGGCTTTGGTTGTGTCAACAAGAGGTTCAACAACGGATAAACACCACTGGGGCAGGATTTTACTAATACAATTAATAATGATCATGCTCCATGTTCAATCAATCAAGGGTTAGAATCAGGGTTTGAGCTGGTAATTGGGAGCTTGAGTTCCAAACACGAAATTCTGTTACCTCTATCCAAAGGGGAGTAAGTGACAAATGAATTCAGGCGCTGGAGGCATTCTAGACAAATGTAAAGGATTTGGTCTTGCAGACAACTTGCAGCTATCAATTCAGGAGTTTAGAACAAATCTATTTTTGGTAATATTCTTCCCACTTTTGTTGCTACTAGGTATAACTATTATAAGAATAACAGATGAACCACTCTTTTTAGATTTCTCGGGTGATCTGGAAAAATGAAACCAGCAACGCATTCAGAGAGAGAAAAAATGCATCTCTCATGTGAATTCAAGCATCGAGCAATGTGAGAATTTATGAGAAGCAGCACAGCAATATAATACTCCAGATTATATTAAAGATAAAGGATAATATAGAGTATTAACAAAACTTATAATAAATGAGGAGTGATATTAACAAATTATAGACTGGGAATATCCCCACCTTTTTGTTACATTCTAGATATATCAATGAAAGAAAAATGGCCCATAAAATCTATATTTTGTCAATACATATATATGTTTTCCATAAATTAATATAGCCGCGTTTCCAACAGTCGCTCCATAAATTAATTTGCTACTTGATAATCTTGAATTCCAAATTTGGTCTTCACCCAGCTTAGGATGTTTCACACTCCCAGTCTATATATATCCATGTTGTATGAAACTTGTTTTCGTGCTTCCCCAGCAGTGAGGAAGATCTAACATATTATAATGACTTTGATTTCGTCTTTAAATGTGTTACACACTCACCCATCCTGTCAGTATCTGCTCCGATGCACAATCTAATATTATAGACTTCTCTTTGGTCTTTCGGATCGGGGCTATGTACTAATTCCTTTTTGATGGTGGAAAGGAAAGGTCTTGAGAATCCAACAGTAACTTATGAATCTTGAGTGCAAATACCTTGAAACTTCAATCTTTTTTCAGTTTTATTAAGTACGCTGCTCTGTTTTCCAGTAATGGTTCAGTGATGTTAATTAATGCAAGAACGTGTTGACTAAATTCACTCAATGAATTTATTGGTGTACAAATGTGAATTTAATTAGATTGGAGTGAACATGGTGAAGATGACTTTCTTTATCAATTTTTTATTTTAATTATCTGGATATATAATGTTAGAGAATAATATAAATTATATTCTAAGACCTTATCTAAAAGTTTAAACTATGGGGTTGAGATGATTCTTTGACATGGTATCAGAGCCTTGATGACCAAGTGGTCACGAGTTCGAATCTCACTACCCTCATTTATTTGATAAAAAAAAGCACAAGGTAACGTGGGTTTGTGCAAGTTTCAAGCCCAAAAGCTTTCACTTAAGAGGGTGTGTTAGAGAATAATATAAATCATATCCTAGGACCTACCTAAGAGATTAAGCTATTAGGTTGAGATGATTTTTTTGACCCATAATCTCATATTTTGAGTTTTTTTTTAATTAAAAAACAGTTCTTAAATTAATTAAAATGGTATTCAAAAGATTGTTTTAGAGACACAAATTAATCAATTCACAGGTAATGTAAGTTAATTCTAACAGAATTGATTGAGATACCTTGATTTGAGTAACAATCACCTGTATGGTACAATCCTAAGTTTGATTTTCAAACAAGAGAACCAGCTGGAAATCGTTTTTCTTGCATCCAATAGTAAATTGACAGGTGAAATATCTTCTTCAATTTGCAAACTGAATATTTGTCAAACAATAACTGCAGTAGGTCTACACCACAACAAATTACGAAATTACGGAATGAAATGTCGCTAGGACTTTGACAATTCAAAAACTTTTTAATTGAATATTAATTGTTTCTATGCACTCTATAAAGGCTGAATTGTGGTAGATTGTAGAGCCTGATTTATATTTCAAATGACATTTCAAATGCATAACCTTAACTAATGAAATGTCGCTAGGTTTCCTCTTTTTTTTTTTTTCATTTTTAAATCCTGAAAATAGAACATGAGATATTATTAATTATGTTTCTCTTGCATTTTAAAACAACAATTTCATCGTCCTTCTACTCAAATATCACCTCTTCAACTAGATTATGTGCTCATGAACAAAAGTTGAGGAAAAAGGACAACATTATTTTACCAAATTACATGGAAACAAAAGTTCATTTTTTAGCTACCTAATTTAAGGTGGAGAAGATCTAAATTGAATCTTCGACAAAAAAAAAGCTTTGGAATCATTTGTAGTATCCTTGATCACAATACTAAGAGAAAAAAAATCTTTTGCGACTGTTTACTGATCTTAAAGCAACCTATCAAGAAGCAACAAAGAAGAGTTCATTAGCAACAATAAAAAAAAAGTTGAGAAAATGACATCCGACGAAAACAAAAGTTCAATTGTTAGAGAAGATCTAACTTAATTTCATTAGTTAAGGTTTTGTCTGAAAATTTGATTCTCAAACTTCAAACTTCAAACTAAGGGACCTACTTTGATAGTCTTGTATTTAAAATTTGGTCAGCACCCAGTTAAGGATGTTTCACACTCTCATGTATGCTTCTCTAATGCCTCTCCCAATGAGAAAGATCAAACATGTAATAATGACTTTGATTTCGTCTTTAAATGTGTTCCACATTCACCATCCTGTCGGTATCTGCTCCGCTGCTGCGTATAGTAAGTCTCTTTCGTTTTTTTTGTACTACAGAAACTGAATGAATAGCACAATCTAAGTCCTCAGATTGGTTTGTCTATATATACTACTAATATTGCCTTTCTTTGTTTCTCATCTTTCCCCGACTTCCACATTTCCTTCCTTCAATATCCCACGTTTACTTTGAATCCTGAAAAGCCAACATGAAGAATTATTCATTATCCCTCGCTCAATTTCCCTGTTCCATTTTGTTTCTCTTGTATTTTCTTACAACAATTTCATCATCCTTCTCCTCAAATTTTTCCTCTTCTACTCAGTTATGTAGTCATCACCAAGCTCTTTCTCTGCTTCAATTCAAACAATCTTTTTCCATTCAGAGGTCTCCTTTTTGGTTTGCTAGAAATTATCAATATGATCAATATCCCAAGACAGAGTCATGGAAAGAGGGTACAGACTGCTGCTTGTGGGATGGCGTCACTTGTGACCTGAAAACCGGGCAAGTGACTGAACTGGACCTCTCTTTCAGCATGCTTCACGGAACCCTGCATTCCAATAATTCTCTCTTCTCTCTTCATCATCTTCAAAAGCTCGTCCTCTCTTACAACGATTTCAACTTCTCCAATATCTCTTCTCAATTTGGCCAGTTTTCCAATTTGATGCATCTTAACCTAACTCATTCAAATTTTGCAGGCCAAGTTCCATCGGAAATCTCTCATCTCTCCAAATTGGTTTCACTTGATATCTCAAACAAACATCTAAGTCTAGAAACAGTCTCTTTTGCCAAGATTGTTCAAAACCTTACCAAGCTAAGAGTACTCTATTTGGATTATATAGATACGTCTTTGGTTGCACCTAATTCCTTAACGAATTTGTCCTCTTCCTTGACATTGCTTTCACTTGTGGATTGTGGATTGCAAGGGGAGTTCCCAAGTAACATCTTTCTTCTACCAAACCTAGACTCCCTCATTTTGGAAGACAACAAAGGCCTCACTGGCTCTTTTCCTTCATCCAATGTGAGTAATGTCCTCTGGCAGTTGGACCTTTCTGATACAAGAATTTCAGTTTATTTAGAAAATGACATCATCAGTAAGCTCAAGTCGTTAGAATACATATGGCTTCGCAATTGTGACATTCGAAGGACAAATATAGCTCTGCTTGGTAATCTCACACAGCTTAGAATGTTAGACCTCTCACATAATAATTTGAGCAGTGAAATCCCATCATCATTTGAAAACCTTTCAAATCTAGAGAGTCTATATTTATTTAGTAACTTATTCAATGGGACAATACCATCCTTTTTGTTTGCTCTTCCTTCTTTAGGTTATTTGGACCTTCATAACAATCATTTCATAGGCCATATAAGTGAATTCCAATATAATTCGTTGGAATACCTTGATTTGAGCAATAATCACTTCCATGGTCCAGTCCCAAGCTCAATTTTCAAACAAGAGTATTTGGAAGTCCTTATTCTTGCGTCCAACAATAAATTGACAGGTGAGATTTCTTATTCTATATGCAAGCTGAAATACCTTGAAATCCTTGACCTGTCCAACAACAGTCTGAGTGGTTCTATTCCACAATGTTTGAGCAACTTCAGCAACACTCTCTCAATTTTGAATCTAGGCATGAACAATCTTCAAGGCACTATCTCTTTAGCATTCTCAGAGGGGAATAGCTTGGGATATCTCATCCTCAATGACAATGAATTGGAAGGGGAAATACCATCATCTATCATCAATTGCACAATGTTGGAATTTCTTGATCTTGGCAACAATAAGATTAAGGATACATTCCCCCATTTCCTAGAAAGGCTTCCAAAGTTGCAGGTTCTTGTTCTAAAATCCAATAAACTCCAGGGTTTTGTGAAGGATCCGACTACTTATAATTCATTCTCTAAATTACATATTTTTGACATCTCCAGCAATAATTTGAGTGGACCATTACCAACAGGGTTTTTGAATAGTCTTGAAGCAATGATGGCCTCGGATCAAAATAGGATTTACATGACATCAAACAATTACTATGGCTTTGCCGATATTTATGCCTATTCCGTAGAAATGACGTGGAAAGGATCGGAATTTGAGTTTGCAAAAGTTCAAGGTATCCTCAGAGTACTTGATTTGTCAAGTAATAGTTTCACCGGTGAGATTCCAAAATTGATCGGAAAGCTTAAAGGACTCCAACAACTTAACCTCTCTCACAATTACCTTACTGGTCATATCCAATCATCATTAAGAATTTTGAACAATCTAGAATCATTAGATCTATCTTCAAATTTGCTCACCGGAAGGATTCCTATACAGTTGGTAGATCTAACATTTCTCCAAGTCTTAGACCTTTCACATAACCGGCTTGAAGGACCCATACCCAAAGGAAAGCAGTTCAACACGTTTGATCATCGCTCATTCGAAGGAAACTCGGGTTTGTGTGGATTTCCAATGCCAGAAGAATGTAGCAATGGCGAGGCACCACCATTACCACCATCAAACTTTATTGCAGGAAATGATTCAACATTGTTTGAAGATGGGTTTGGATGGAAAGCTGTGGCAATTGGGTATGGATGCGGGTTTATGTTTGGAGTCATAATGGGATATGTTGTGTTTAAAACAAGAAGACCTGCATGGTTTCTGAAAATGGTTGAAGATCAATGGAGTCTTAATGCAAGCAGAACAAAGAAGAATGCTAGTAGAAATGGTGCAAGAAGAAAATAAACAATGCAGTCAGTATCTTCAAAGTTCGTTCTGTAAGCTGTTTCCTTTCAGATTTTGTAAGTATAGAACTATAAGTAATCATAACTACAGTTATATATTGTAGTATTATTTCTATAAAGGTTGTGCCTCAAGTGATACCAAGTATTATTTTATAGTATTTAATTATGTATAAAATGTTTATGACCAATAACATAAATAAAAATAGAATTTATAAATATTGAAAATTATAGGGACCAATTATGTAAAAATTATAAGTTATAGGGATCAAAAGTGTGAGTGAGTGGCTCTATAGTCAAAGAAGAAACAATGAAGCACATTGTTTTTTAATGTAATGTAATTATAATAAAAATTAGGAATAATACTATCTTTGCTAGAAGTTCAATTAAGACAAGCCCAATAATACTATCTTTGCTAGAAGTTCAATTAAAGCGTTTGTTTCTTTCAAATATTTTTTTAATTCCTTATTACAACCTCTATTTCTACTTTCTTTTTTAAATAATAATAAATTGAAAATTGATAAGGTTTTATATTTTTATTATTTAACATACATATTTATATTAACTTTATATGTTTTAAATATGATTTCTAAAATCTTGAGATTTTATTATCGATTTAATTTTTTAAATTCATTGCAGATCTTATATTAAAATATCATACCTATCTGGCATTGAAATATAAGGTTTGAATTAAAAAAAAAGAGAGTTTGATTTCTAGCAATTTCAAGTTATATTATTTCAATAAATTTGATTTTATCAAAATAGAAAACTCCATGTTATATTAAAGATAAAGGATAATATAGAGTATTAAAAAGACTTATAATAAATGAGGAGTGATAGTAACAAAGTATAGATTGGGAATATCCCCACCATTTCGGTACATTCGTTCCGGGAAAAAAACAACAACACATGTAATGTTTTGTATTAAAGGGATTGGAAAATACAATAAAGCCCTTGAAGGCGTAAAGGTTAGAATAAATTAAATGAGGGGTATAGTAGTAATTGAATAAATAGTTGATAAATATAAATAGAGAGAAGGAAAAAAAAAAAAAAGCAAAAGAAGAGATCTGAAATTTAAGAACAAACCGTGAGAGAGAAGGGAGGAAGAAGAAGAAGAAGAGAAAAGAGGGGAAAATAAGGGAAAAAGAAAAGGAGTTGGAGGAAATAAGTTTAAAGGTAAGATTTAAGTTGTTAAATGTATAAATTTGTATTATTGAGCTTTTAATTTTGGTTTTGATAAATGTTAGGGTTTTGAAAATTTGTGTTTTGGGTTAATTGATGAATTAATTTGAATGTTATAGAGTTAATTGTTGTGGGTATTTGATTATTTGGATGATTTTGAGAGATTGTAGATGAAAATGATGATTTTGAGTTATGGTTTTGTTGAATGGTGAATTTGTGTTAGAAATAAGGAAAGAACAGTGGGTTTTCTGTTGAAAATTCTGGGTTTGAGGTTGAAGATGACAAAATTTCGGTTTGGTCCCTCAATTTTGGAAAATTACAGTTTAGTCCCCAAACTTTGGAAAATTTGCAGAATGGTCCCTGGAGCCAATTCCGAGATTCTGAACAGAATAAAATATGAATTATGGACAGAATTACTGTATAGATAAGAGAATTTAACACTTTCAATTTGGTCCTCCAATTTGACAAAAATTACAAATTGACCCTAAAAATTTGGTAAAATTCCAGAATGGTCCCTGGAGTATAATGAGATGATCTGGACAGAAATGAGGATGAATTATGGACATAATTTCAGTATATTCATGGATTTATGATAAATTTCAGTTTGGTCCTCCAATTAGACAAAAGTTGCAATTTAACCCTTAAGAATATGATAAATTTCAGATTAGTCCCTAGCTGTAATATTACCTTTTTCAGATTGGTTTGATGAATAATTGAGGGTTATTTAGTGAATTATTACCAATTTTATTAATTGTTTTATTATGGATTAGATTTCGGGAAAACCGTTAAATGTTGGGTTTTTAGGAAAGATAACTAGTTAGTTCAAAAACATTTAGGATTATGGAATACACCCTTAGATAAGTGTATTAAATAGGTTATATATATTCTTTTGAGTCATTCTTAAATATGTCTCTTTTATATTCAGATAATCCTGATATTCTACCGGCGAGACGTCAGTAGGATTTTCTTCGGTGTCTGCTTTTGGCTTCTGTTTGCTTTTGAGTCAGGTGAGTGGATAATTTTCCATATGCATGAGAAATAGTATAAATATTTGATTTGTTAATATGAATTGAATCATGCTTCTTGATAATATATATGTTGATTATTATCCTTGTTATGATAAAGCATGATCAATTATTGAATCTGAATTCTTGATATGAACCAACATATATTTTGAATTGACTTCTGAATTGATAGCTCCTCATTTGATTGATGTCATGAGTTGAGCTCTGAGATATGAATATGTTTGTTAGATTATGAGTATGAACCTATGGTATGTCAGTCAGAATACCCATGCTAACAGGGTAGTGTTAGTCTTTGTGCACATCGTATCTGAACCCTAGTTGGTCGGGGGAGTCACCAACCTGTGTGGACTGATCATCCCACAGTACGGAGCCTCATGCTCATTGCATTTTGATTTTCTGACGAGTTTTACCATATGATATTCTTGTTATGGCCAATTTGAGAAACCTTTCTATAAGAACCTAGAGCCATACTTGTATATATATTTCTCATTGCTGTATTACCTCGTGTGTGTATATTGAACGTTATCTACTCACTGAGTTGTTGAACTCACCATCTCATTATTTATTCTTTTCAGGCTTATAGCTTGATAGCAGGTCATTTTGTTGGACCTTCCGAACCTGCTTTTTGGTTGTAATTTGTATTTTCCTTTTATATCAAGTTAGTGCTCCAAAACTATGAATTATATTAACTCTTGTATTAAGACAATTCAATTATGTTATAAAGTTAGTTTTGTTGTTAATGCTGCGTTGAACTCTGATTGAGTTAGGATAAGTTTGTGTGTAAGTTTGGGTTCGCATAGGTATGGAACCTTGGAGGGGAACCTTGCCTATGTGCCGGTCATGGATCCGGGGATCGGGTCGTGACAAACTTGGTATCAGAGGTTTAGGTTAAAGAAACAATAATATAATTTAGTGGAGCATTAGGATCCGTGTTGTCTTGTTTGTTGTCTTTGAAATTCTGAATTCTCATCAAGCATGTCTTCTTCCTTGTGATAGATATGCTTTCCTATAATTCTGTGATAATTATCATGCTATTTTTCTAGCATGACTTGAGTGCTCTCATTTTTATTTTAGGAAATGCCGAGGAATAGACGAATATCTGATACTGTTAGAGTAGAGGATGATCAGGATGATGTCCCTATTGGGCGGTTGAGAACTGCAAGGCAGAGAAGGAGGCGCGGTGCACCCGTGCCTCAACATGTTGAGGAGGTACCTCCACCAGTGGAGGAAGAGCCTCAGGAGATAGAAGAGGAAGATATGGTTGATGAAACAGGTGTGGGGGTAGCTGACCCTGAACCTGTTACAGAGTTTCAGCAACTTAGCCAGGTTGTGCGGACCTGGATAGAGTTTTCTATGGAGAGAGATAGAAGGAGGGATAGAGATGTACCCTCGACATCCCACACTGTTCAGGGAGTTAATGTGCCGTTGAATGACTTCATGAAGTTGGCACCTCCTATTTTTACTGGGATGGATAGTTCAGAGGATCCTCAGAGGTTCCTAGATGATATTTGGCGACGGTGTGAAGCTTTGGGATGTACAGACCACCGAGCTGTGAGTTTGGCATCGTTCAGGTTGGAAGGAGATGTGGCAATCTCTTGGTTTGAGTCTAGGAAAAGAGCAAGACCAGTAGAGGCTCAGTGGACATGGAAGGAGTTTAGCTCCATGTTCTTAGACAGGTTTCTCCCTCAGAGCGTCAGGGATGCTCGACTTTATGAGTTTGAGAGGCTATCTCAGGGGAGCATGACAGTGGATGAGTATGATCTGAAGTTCACTCAGCTGTCTAGGTATGCAGAACATCTTCTACCCACTGAGGAGTGGAGGGTGAAGAGGTTTATTAGAGGACTCAAATCCTCTATGTATATAGTGATGGTGTCACAGGTGTTTCCATCATACTCCTTAGCTGTTGATAGCGCCAGGTTGATAGAGGCGCGAGAATTAGAGGACATGACAGCAGGCCAGCCTAAAAGGCCTAGAGAAGAGGGTCAGTCTTTTAGGCAACAGGGATTAAGTGCAGGTCCGTCTAGGGGACGAAGTGGCCGTCAGGGCTCATGGGTTCAGAGGAGGTTTAGACAGAGACCGTCAGTTAGTGGCTCAGGCGGTCAGAGTGGCAGTAGTGGTACTCAGAGTTTAGTTCAGACTGCACCTCGTACTTCATTTATTTCACCTAGTGATAGTTCTTCATGTCAGCACTGTGGAGGAGGTCATACTAGTGCAGAGTGCTACAGAAGGACTGGGGCTTGTTTTAGTTGTGGCCAGATAGGTCATAAGATCAGAGAGTGCCCGAGGAGACAGTTGTCAGCTTCGGGGTTATCTGCTTCAGTCCAGCATCCTATTCAGGCACCATCGACGAGCCAGTCTGTGGCTCATGGGGGTAGAGATTTTGGTGGCCGTGGTCAGAGAGGTCGGGGTGCAGGTGATAGAGGTCAGATACAGCAGGGTCAGGGGCATGCCAGAGTTTTTGCCTTAACTCAGCAGGATGCTCAGGCATCCAACACAGTTGTTTCAGGTATTCTTCCTGTTTGCTCTTTTGAAGCAAAAGTTTTGTTTGATACGGGTGCAACCCATTCATTTGTGTCTCCATATTTTGCTATGAGGTTAGATAAACAACCAACCTTGTTAAAATCCCCAATTTCAGTCTCCACTCCCTTAGATGAATTAATATTAGTGAAGTATGTGTATTTGGATTGTGAAATAGAGATTGGAGATAAGATCTTTATGGGAGACTTAAATGTCTTAGATATGGTTGATTTTGATGTGATTTTGGGAATGGATTGGTTGGCAAAGCATAGGGCTTCGGTAAATTGTTGGGGTAAGAAAATAATATTTAATCTAGATGAAGAAGTTGGGTTGGTATTTCAAGGAGATAAGATTGGGTCTCCATCAATTATGTTGTCGGCTATCTCGAGGAAAATGGCCAGAAAAGGGGTACAGTGCTACCTAGCATATATAATGGATGTAGAGAAAGAAGTTCCCCAATTAGACCAAGTCCCTATAGTTAGGGAGTTTATTGATGTCTTTCCCGATGACTTACCTGGATTGCCTCCGTATAGGGAAATTGAGTTTTGTATTGATTTGGTTCCGGGTACTGAACCGATATCAATGGCACCATATAGAATGGCACCAGCAGAATTGAGGGAGCTAAAAGAGCAACTGCAAGATTTGTTGGATAAAAAGTTTATCCGACCAAGTGTGTCCCCTTGGGGAGCCCCAGTGTTGTTTGTGAAGAAGAAAGATGGGTCATTGAGGTTGTGTATAGATTATAGGCAACTGAATCGGGTGACAGTTCGAAATAGATACCCACTCCCTCGCATAGATGATTTGTTTGACCAATTGCAGGGAGCTCAATTCTTTTCTAAGATCGATCTTCGATCTGGGTATCATCAGTTGAGGATAAGAGATGAGGACATTTCAAAAACAGCTTTCAGAACTCGGTATGGTCATTATGAGTTCTTAGTGATGTCTTTTGGGTTGACGAATGCACCAGCAGCTTTTATGGATTTGATGAATAGAGTGTTTGGCCAGTTCGTTGATCAATTTGTGATAGTTTTTATTGATGATATATTGGTGTATTCGAGGTCTAGAGAAGAGCATGAGCAACACTTGAGAATGGTGCTTCAAACTCTGCGAGATCATCAGTTGTATGGCAAGTTCTCAAAGAGTGAGTTTTGGTTGGAGAGTGTAGCATTTCTTGGGCATGTAGTGTCAAGGAATGGGATTGAGGTTGATCCTCAAAAGATTGAAGCAGTTAAGCAGTGGCTTAGACCTACTTCGACGACAGAGATAAGAAGTTTCTTAGGGTTGGCCGGCTATTATCGGAGGTTTGTGGAGAACTTTTCTCGGATTTCTGCACCATTGACTAAGTTGACGCAGAAAAAATGTTAAGTTTCAGTGGTCTGAAGCTTGTGAGAAAAGTTTCTTAGAGTTGAAAGAGAGATTGACTACAGCGCCTATTCTAGCAGTACCATCAGGTTCTGGTGGTTACACAGTGTATTGTGATGCTTCGAGAGTGGGGTTAGGATGTGTTCTAATGCAGCATGGCAAGGTTATTGCCTATGCTTCACGGCAGCTGAAGAAGCATGAACAGAATTATCCTACACATGATTTAGAGATGGCAGCTGTAATTTTTGCCTTGAAGATTTGGAGGCACTACTTGTATGGTGAAACTTGTGAAATCTTTACAGATCACAAGAGTTTGAAATATATCTTTCAGCAGAGAGATCTAAACCTGAGGCAGAGGAGATGGATGGAACTGCTGAAGGATTATGATTGTACCATACATTACCACCCAGGTAAGGCAAATGTAGTTGCCGATGCTTTGAGTAGAAAATCATCAGGGAGCTTAGCTCATATTCAGGAGGTACGAAGACCTCTGATTAGGGAGCTGCATGAGTTGGTGGATGAAGGAGTCAGATTTGATCTTAGTGAAGCTGGAGCAATGATTGCTCATTTTCAAGTTAAGTCAGATTTGTTTGATAAGATAAAAGCAGCTCAGAAGAAAGATGATTCATTACTCAGGATTAGAAATGAGGTTGAGCAGGGTAAGGCTGCAGGTTTTGTGATAGGTGATGATGATGTGCTGAGATATAGGGATAGGCTTTGTGTACCTGATGTAGATGATCTGAGGAGAGAATTGATGGTAGAGGCACATCAGACAGTTTACACAATGCATCCAGGTTCCACCAAGATGTATAAAGACCTTAAGGTGTGTTATTGGTGGAATAGGATGAAAGCTGATGTAGCAGATTTTGTTTCTAGGTGTTTGACTTGTCAGAGGGTAAAGGGTGAACACCAGAAACCTCCTGGATTGTTGCAACCATTGTTGATTCCAGAATGGAAGTGGGAAAGGATCGCAATGGACTTTGTGACAGGATTGCCTAGGAGTCAGGAGGGTTATGATTCAATATGGGTGATTGTTGACAGGTTAACAAAATCAGCCCATTTTCTGCCAGTTAAGATTACTTATGGATATGCAAAGTTGGCGGAATTGTTTATTAGTGAGATTGTACGGTTGCATGGAGTGCCAATCTCAATAGTGTCTGATAGAGGTCCACAGTTTACATCGCGGTTTTGGGTGAAATTCCAAGAAGCTATGGGTACTAAAGTGCAGTTGAGTACAGCTTTTCACCCTCAGACAGATGGTCAATCTGAGAGGACTATTCAGATCTTGGAGGATATGCTGAGGGCTTGTGTCATGGATTTTGGAGTTGGTTGGAGTAAGTTCCTACCATTAGTGGAATTTGCTTACAACAACAGTTATCAGGCTAGCATAGAGATGTCACCTTATGAGGCTTTGTATGGTCGGAAGTGTAGATCACCGGTTTGTTGGTTTGAGGTTGGTGAGAAGAGGCTAATGGGACCGGAGTTGATTCAGATTACCTCAGAGAAGATAGAGGTAATTAGACAGAAGCTTCAAACAGCTCAGAGTAGACAAAAGAGTTATGCAGATAAAAGAAGGCGTGACTTAGAGTTTTCAGTGGGTGATTGTGTGTTCTTAAAAGTATCACCGACAAAAGGAGTATTCAGGTTTGGGAAGAAAGGCAAGTTGAGTCCTCGATTCATTGGACCGTATGAGATTCTGGAGAGAGTTGGGGCGGTTGCTTATAGGTTAGCATTACCACCAAACTTGTCTGCTATTCATCCGGTATTTCATGTTTCAATGCTAAGGAAGTATATGTCAGATCCATCGCATGTATTAGAGGTTTATCCCATTGAATTAAGGGATGATATGGTTTATGAGGTGCAACCGGAAGCTATAGTCGACCGACAAGTGAGGAAGCTTAGGTCGAAGGATATAGCTTCAGTGAAAGTGAAATGGAAAGGTCATTCACGTGAGGAAGCGACTTGGGAGCTCGAGGATAAGATGCGTGAGGAGTATCCTCATCTTTTCGATAATTTCGGTAAGTATTCAATCTTTTCTATTAAGTTTCGAGGACGAAACTTTTATAAGGTGAGGAGATTGTAATGTTTTGTATTAAAGGGATTGGAAAATACAATAAAGCCCTTGAAGGCTTAAAGGTTAGAATAAATTAAATGAGGGGTATAGTAGTAATTGAATAAATAGTTGATAAATATAAATAGAGAGAAGGAAAAAAAAAAAAAAAGCAAAAGAAGAGATCTGAAATTTAAGAACAAACCGTGAGAGAGAAGGGAGGAAGAAGAAGAAGAAGAGAAAAGAGGGGAAAATAAGGGAAAAAGAAAAGGAGTTGGAGGAAATAAGTTTAAAGGTAAGATTTAAGTTGTTAAATGTATAAATTTGTATTATTGAGCTTTTAATTTTGGTTTTGATAAATGTTAGGGTTTTGAAAATTTGTGTTTTGGGTTAATTGATGAATTAATTTGAATGTTATAGAGTTAATTGTTGTGGGTATTTGATTATTTGGATGATTTTGAGAGATTGTAGATGAAAATGATGATTTTGAGTTATGGTTTTGTTGAATGGTGAATTTGTGTTAGAAATAAGGAAAGAACAGTGGGTTTTCTGTTGAAAATTCTGGGTTTGAGGTTGAAGATGACAAAATTTCGGTTTGGTCCCTCAATTTTGGAAAATTACAGTTTAGTCCCCAAACTTTGGAAAATTTGCAGAATGGTCCCTGGAGCCAATTCCGAGATTCTGAACAGAATAAAATATGAATTATGGACAGAATTACTGTATAGATAAGAGAATTTAACACTTTCAATTTGGTCCTCCAATTTGACAAAAATTACAAATTGACCCTAAAAATTTGGTAAAATTCCAGAATGGTCCCTGGAGTATAATGAGATGATCTGGACAGAAATGAGGATGAATTATGGACATAATTTCAGTATATTCATGGATTTATGATAAATTTCAGTTTGGTCCTCCAATTAGACAAAAGTTGCAATTTAACCCTTAAGAATATGATAAATTTCAGATTAGTCCCTAGCTGTAATATTACCTTTTTCAGATTGGTTTGATGAATAATTGAGGGTTATTTAGTGAATTATTACCAATTTTATTAATTGTTTTATTATGGATTAGATTTCGGGAAAACCGTTAAATGTTGGGTTTTTAGGAAAGATAACTAGTTAGTTCAAAAACATTTAGGATTATGGAATACACCCTTAGATAAGTGTATTAAATAGGTTATATATATTCTTTTGAGTCATTCTTAAATATGTCTCTTTTATATTCAGATAATCCTGATATTCTACCGGCGAGACGTCAGTAGGATTTTCTTCGGTGTCTGCTTTTGGCTTCTGTTTGCTTTTGAGTCAGGTGAGTGGATAATTTTCCATATGCATGAGAAATAGTATAAATATTTGATTTGTTAATATGAATTGAATCATGCTTCTTGATAATATATATGTTGATTATTATCCTTGTTATGATAAAGCATGATCAATTATTGAATCTGAATTCTTGATATGAACCAACATATATTTTGAATTGACTTCTGAATTGATAGCTCCTCATTTGATTGATGTCATGAGTTGAGCTTTGAGATATGAATATGTTTGTTAGATTATGAGTATGAACCTATGGTATGTCAGTCAGAATACCCATGCTAACAGGGTAGTGTTAGTCTTTGTGCACATCGTATCTGAACCCTAGTTGGTCGGGGGAGTCACCAACCTGTGTGGACTGATCATCCCACAGTACGGAGCCTCATGCTCATTGCATTTTGATTTTCTGACGAGTTTTACCATATGATATTCTTGTTATGGCCAATTTGAGAAACCTTTCTATAAGAACCTAGAGCCATACTTGTATATATATTTCTCATTGCTGTATTACCTCGTGTGTGTATATTGAACGTTATCTACTCACTGAGTTGTTGAACTCACCATCTCATTATTTATTCTTTTCAGGCTTATAGCTTGATAGCAGGTCATTTTGTTGGACCTTCCGAACCTGCTTTTTGGTTGTAATTTGTATTTTCCTTTTATATCAAGTTAGTGCTCCAAAACTATGAATTATATTAACTCTTGTATTAAGACAATTCAATTATGTTATAAAGTTAGTTTTGTTGTTAATGCTGCGTTGAACTCTGATTGAGTTAGGATAAGTTTGTGTGTAAGTTTGGGTTCGCATAGGTATGGAACCTTGGAGGGGAACCTTGCCTATGTGCCGGTCATGGATCCGGGGATCGGGTCATGACAACACAATTATTAAAAAAAAACAAAATGATATATATTATTAATTAAACAATTAATAATATCTTTGTTTCGTAGTTGAATTGGTCAGCACATTGGTTTAGTTGAAGGTTGCAGGTGAGAGCTACACTGATAACATCATTAATTTTTATGCGACAAACAACATGCAATATCTTCTCTCTTTTTTTCAAAATAAATAAATAATATATCAGAGCCACTACTATGTTGGCTTCCAAACTTACAGGGACGAGAAAAAAGAATTTTGGAATCACTATTCAATTTATATTAGATCGAAACTTCTATTCATTTGGTGTCTAGTATTGAACCGTTCCCATTTCCCTTGGATTTTCGCTGTGTTTTCTGTTTAGAAATTCAGCTGTTTTTCCTCTTATGATGTCATTCTTTTTTCCTGCTTTTTCCCCTCCTATGATATCATGTTCTGCTTTTTCTCTCATGTTAGGTTTTTCAAATTTCTTGCAACTTCTCTTGTTGATTGACAGCTTCCATCCGCGCTCTATTCAGTGAATTTGAGCTATGTTGGTCCTTTTTGCCTATCCATATAGTTCAATTCTGCTATTCAAGCGATAGGTTCTGCAATCTCAGTCCCATTTTATTTGGAGACTTCTTAATATGTGTCCATCTGAGCCGGTCAGTCTTCCCAACTGTATTTACTTGGGTTGAAGACTAGTACATGAGGTCTTATGGCTATGGTTGTGTCAACAAGAGGTTCAACAATGGATAAACACCACTGGGGCAGGGTGTTTTCAGTGTTTCAATGTATTTTTTTCTTGAAAATATATTAAAGTTATTTTTTTATTTTTAAAATTTATTTTTGATAATACCAACCCATTAAAACAATCTGAAAACACTAAAAATAATCAATTTAAAAAAAAATGATTTTTTTCAAAAACATTTCTCAAGTTATTAATTCTAAACAAGTTATTCTGAAAGAGTAGTCATACCATGAAGGAGCATGTCAAAACATTCAAAGTTGTAAACATATTTATTCAAGTTTCGTTCCGAGCAGAAACTCCGTTCATCGTTTCCACTTTCAAGCACCCCAACACGATTCCTTAGCATCCCAAAAGAGACAGCAACGATCTTTTTATTTTATCCATTTAGCCCCTAAAGCAAGATTTTGCGTCTTATTAACTTTTTTTATTTATGAGTCTGGATATCTTCTAATAAGCTTTCAAAAACAAAGGTTAACTTCTAGACGAATGCAAATTAACCATTGTGGTTCAACTTGTATCTCAATACTCAATTAAGCTCGATACAATATCTTTTATTAATTAGGTCCTAAATATTTCAAACATTTCTTAATTGGATTCTTTTATCAATTTCCTTAATATTTTCTATCTACTATGCCTATTTTAATAAGAAAAAGGCATAATTTCACAGCAAATTTAATACAAAACTTGGCAGAAATGGATAAAGGGGTCCGGTTTATAAACCCTTAGGATCTAATTGATAAAAGTATTGTCCTGGAATTCAATTGATTATGAGGTAATACATCGGGGGTTAATTTTATGTTTCCACTCAAATGATGTCTTTCAAACAGCCTAGCGAGTTCACATGCTTATGCGCATTTTGAAAATTTAATTTTGAGATTAAGTATTTTTTAAAAAAAATTTAAAGGTAAGACGATAATCAAATGATAGATGGATGAGGCTTATGTTTACAGGCTCAATAATGCCTTTGAACATGGTTAAGAACAGAGTCCAAGTGTGTGTGTGTGTATCCTCTGTGTGTGTGTGTCTATATATATATCCTGCACGTTGTCATTTTACTTACTACTATACAAATTAGAGTCCTCAGAAAGTCATTAATTTGTTTATTTTTATCTGGGTTTTGGTGCTTAAAACTCTGCATGTCCACATGCTGGAAAAGTAAAGACCCAATGAAGATTGGTTGATGCTGAGAAAGAAACTCCAATCTTCTTAATTTGTCTGTTTAATTTCCAGTAGTAATTTCATTGCAATATATTCACTGAACGAATTTATTGGTTACTTAATCTAGTGTTTTTTTTCTAAAAAAATATTAAGTTAATTTTTTTAAATGATTTTTTATAATTGTGATGTGTTAATGTAAAAAAGTAATATTGTTTGATATATTTATAATAAAAAAAATATTTAAGAAAAATACACTATAATTCACATTACCAACCAAGTACACAGGAAAAGTTGATAGGAACTTTTGGATAATTAAAAAAGACTTTTTGGGTCGTGAAAAACAATAATATATATGTGTGCAAAGTCATTAGTGCTCCATTGCTTGGCGTAATTATTACTTTGCCTTGGTTTCCATCCGTCTAGAAACAACAGTTAATTAGTGGGACATTATTTTGCTTTATTATTCATATTATGTTTCTGTTTCATTTTTAATACTAACAATTATGTGCTCATGTACAAATTAGTCTTTCTTTGCTCCGATTAAAAGGCACATCGGAGAATTAAGATCAAACTTAATTTCATTAATTAAGGCTTTATCTGAAAATTTGATTCTCTAACTTCGTTGTCTATATATCCATGTTTTCCATAAATTAATTAATATTGCCGCGTTTCCAACACTCCCTCACTCTTGTTTTATTAGTCAACTAAGGGACATAGCTACTTGATAGTCTTGTATTTGAAATTTGGTCGGTCAGCACCCAGCTAAGGAAACTTGTTTGATGCTTCTCGCAGTGACAAAGATCAAACATATACTAACAATACCAGTAGACAAGTTTTGGTTCAGGAAATTATTAATATGTAATCTCTATAGAGCATGATATCTGGTCCATTTTAATTATTTTTAACACTAAAAGAATGAATTAATTTAAGAAAAATAAGCAACCTGTAAACTGTTAGGAAATCAAATACTGTCGTGTTCCTATACTTAGTCTCAACAATGAAGACTTTAGGGTCATGGAAAAGGATATATACGCAAAGGCATTAATTAGTGCTCCATTGCTTTGCGTAATTATTACTTTGCATTAACGAGGTTTCCTTTGGTCTAGCGACCACTATTTAGGTGGTCTGTTTGTTTTTAGATAGTTTTTATGGTTGCTGTTTAAAAGAAAAATAATTAAATTTATAAAAAATATTTTTAGTTGTAGTTAGTTAGATTTAAATACATGTTTAGTAAAATTAAACTATGATTAAAATTTATATATAGTAAAATAATATGTATAAAATATTTGAATAAATTTTTCTAACTTCCTTACAAATAGTAATAAAGAGACCAAGAATATTTATGAAACTCGGTTAAAAAGACATAAAAGCAGGTAGAAGTTGTTATACAAAACCTTCATTTTGAATTTAATTTTGTAGTGGATCCCGCGGCACATAACTTAGTTCTCTTGCAAACCAAACACATTGTTGAGTTTAATTCACCACTAACATCGAAGCTAGTGGAAAACAAATACAATCTTAGTGTGAGCATGATTTTACATAATGTTTAGTCAAGAAGGAAAGTTGATAGGAACCTTACTTTCTGTAAATAGTGATGGGAATGCATATTGCAGTTTTTCATTTTTAAATCCTGAAAGAGGTACGTATTATTCTCACTCAATTTATCAGTTTATCAATGTTTTCCATAAATTAATATTGCCATAAATTTGATAAAGGTGGGGTTTCCACTGTGCCTCTCTCAATATCTCTCTTTCATTTTGTTTCTCTTCCATTTCCATTCAACAATTTCATCTTCATTCTCCTCAAATTACTCCTCCTTCTCCTCTTCTTCTTCTTCTCATTTGTGTGCTCAGCATACAAAGTCTTTCTCTCCTTCAAACAATCGTAATTTTCCATTAGTAGTTATGCTTTCAACACAAAAAATAAAAAATAATAGAATAGCATGTGTATTAAGTATATATATAAACTTTTTTTTTTTTAGAGATATAAGATTTCATTAAACGCCAGAGACTGGCGGAAGGAAAATACTACAGAGCCTGCATTATATCAGTTTTTGCAGGAACTATCGGAAAGAAGAAATTAAAGGCCCAGACTAGGAAAGCAAAACAGCAAAATTAGCCTAAGAAAGCAACATTGAAGTCTACACAAACTAACCATCTCAGCAAAAGATCCAGGGGAGAATTCCAAGAATCTCCAATTGTCTCGTTACTGTATCTGAACCGCTTAAGAGATACACCTTTAGCATCCTGATAGACATAATCTGAATAATAGATCAAAACCAAGCAATAAAGTCACACTTCCTGTTTAGCCATATCCCTGTTTAGCCATAGAATCTGCCATATTACTTGTAATTGATATAAAATTAAAAAACTTAGCATGCATATTAATATTAAAATTAAAATTAATTATGTTTAAATTAAAATAAAAAAATATTTACTTGTTGAAACACTTTAAAGTAATAAATCTTATTTTATTGTCAGTAATGAATCATTTCTCCTTAAATCTTTATTGTTTCTCACTTATTATTATTTTTAATACTAAAAGGATTAATTAATTTAAGAAATATGAGCAACCCCTAAAACACTATTTAATTGTTTAGGAAATCAATATTGATTTTTTTCAGTTTATTTTTTTTAGTTTTATCTACCAGTATTTTGTTAACAAAAAGCCAGAAAAAAACAGACCAATTCATCTTACTTTTGATCATGCCTCTGCAACCACAGCAGTAATAAAAAGAAATTGAGAAAAATGGTGTCAAAGACAAAGAGACGAAATTGATTAATGACAAGATGACATACCTTTTAAAGTAGAAAGCTAAGGGAGTCATGCAAACGGCAGCAACTATATGCCTATTGGTCATAAGTGCAAGCACAAATGTTCCATTGTTCAATATGATTTTGGAAAGCAATTGCATTCCTGTTGCCATCACTTGAACCATCAACATGCCCATCACTGCTTGTGATGAGACAAAACATTTCTTTACCCTCCCTCCCTCCATCTATTCTCTTCCTCTGCCTCTGCCTCTCCTCTCTATGTTATATTTAGAGTAGAGAGGTTTGGTTAAATCCCTTTTGTTTTTGTTTTAGATTCTATATATATGGCACTGTTTTTATTTTTTTTTGCATCAAATCCTTTTGAGATGGTGTAGGAAAAAAGAAGGCTAAATAAAGGGCTTGATTAATTGCATTAGGGCATTATAAGGAAAGTTGGTGAAGAGGGCTGAGAAAACATTACATGTACAGGTGCCGGCGGAAGTCATAAAACTATCTGCCCGTGGAAGATGGTCAATGTGGCATCCACGCATGCTTGGCTGGCCTTGTTTTTTGGCTAATTAAGCTAGGGAAAGTGTTGTAGTTTAACTAGATTACCATCACTAATAAAATTATTATTTTTGTAAATCACACTAAACAAATGACGGCATCACATAGTAGCAGACCCAAAAATCGAGTGCTTCATGGTTCTTGCATTGTATATATAGCTAGGGAAAGTGTTATCGTTTTACTAGGCTTCTATCATTAATAAAATTATTATTTTTTTCCATCATACTAAAAAAATGAAGGACCTACCCATAAAAAAAAATGAAGGAACTAAAAATCGAATGGAAAAAATCTATATACAATAGGCAGATTCCTGAGTTGCTCTTTACCCCAGCAGCAGTGCCAACGCTGGTCTTGAACTGGCTATTCCTGTGCTCCTTTCAAGTGAAAGTAATGAATTTTTAGGCTGCAAAATCAGCACCATCAAATTTGTAGACAAGCAAAGAAAAGCCAAGATGGTTGGTTACTTGTATCAGTATTGTTCTTCAATCTAACTGAAGAACACCAGCCACACAAGATCTTCATCGTTGACCTTTCCCTTATCCGCAGCGTTGAATAACAGAGTATCAACTTCTCTTTAAATACACTTCAAGATTGCTCCCATATCACAGATACAAACAATAGGCACCATATCAGATAACTGATATGAGAGAGCAAGAAAACCCCAGCAAGAACAAACCAGAAAAACTAATGAATACATCACAATATAACCCCCAACTCCTGATCTAGCCATATTCATCTTGCAAATCATCACACCAAGCTAAAATTCAAACATTCTTCAGAATCACCCAATTCCATCTCATCACATCCCATCATGACTTCACCAAACCAAAATAACATAGGTAATATTAGCAACCACGACCTCTGATGGTGTCTTCTGCAATATAACAACCAAGACCACCAATCACCCAATTCATTACTGAGAAAGAAAGACAGAAGATATATTAAAATATTTGTTAGAGCCATGCTACAAGGTCACTGCCTCTGTTAACGCCTTGCTTTTCCAAGGAGTCAGCCATATGGTTACCTTCTCTCAAAACATGAGCATAATGCACCAGTTTCAACACTGCCATAAATCTAGCAGCTCTCATGAAGATATCATGAAATTTCCATGGACGTTTCGACTTATCTCTCATCCAGTTAACCACGTTTGCTGAATCTGATTCAATGATAAATCTTTTTCCACATAACTCTTCTCTTGAAGCTGCTAATTCCAAAGCTTTCAACATTCCGTCGGTAAATATCAACCGAAGTAGTTTGCCGGTATATACCGACGGAATGACAGACGCAAAAAATTCCGTCGATAATTGTGACCATAAATTACCAATAAAAATATTCTGTGGGTAATGCTGTTATTATTAAGTGAATTTCTAACCGTGGAACTTCAAAGATGCAATGATACCAAGAAAAACCAGTCATAGAGGGGTAGAAGTCTCCAAGAACAGTTGTCATCAGACGAGACACAAAGGGAGTTATAATTAGAGCACAAATTGCACGTACGTAGACTTGCTGGAAATATGTCAATTTTGGAAATTAATTTGCCGTGTTTCCAACATCCTTGCATAGTCAACAAAGGGACCTAATTGTATGGAAATATTTGCAATTGATCAATTATTCAATCTGCAGTTCCATATTCGGAACCACTTGCATGCTGGATAACATATCCAGGTTCCGAAGACTTGGAGGTCAGGAAGAGAAGGACATACCAAGTGAAGATTGGTTTTCCCTTGTTGATGCTGGAAAAGAAAGATCTTTTAGGCCTACACTAACTTGGTAATCTTGAGGGCAAGAACCTTGAAACTCCAATCTTTTAGGCGGCTCTGTTTTCCGGTAATGGTTCAGTAATGTTATTCCTAAACTTTCACTAAATATTTTCTTTAATTTCCGGTACGCTGCTCTGAAATTCCTTCAAGTCTAACTTGTAAAATAATAGTTTGAGCGGTTCTACACCACCATGCATATTTAGGAAACTTCAGCGACAGGCTCTTAGTTTTGCATTTAAGAATGAACAATCGCATGAAAAACAATTCACGTACGTAGACTTGATCAGGCTCAAAGATGCATTGATACCAATAAAAACCAGGCATAGATCAGGGGTAGAAGTCTCCAAGAACAGTTGTCATCAGACGAGACACAAAGGAAGTTATAATTAGAGCACTAATTGCACGTACGTAGACTTGCTGGAAAATTGTCAATTTTTGAAATTAATATTGCCGTGTTTCCACATCCTTGCATAGTCAACAAAGGGACCTACTTGTATGGAAATATTTGCAATTGATCAATAATTCAATCTGCAGTTCCATATTCAGAACCACTTACTGGCTGCGAAGACTTGGAGGTCAAGGAGGAAAAGGACAGACCAGATCATGAAGATTGGTTTTCCCTTGTTGATGCTGGAAAAGAAAGATCTTTTAGGCCTACACTAACTTGGTAATCTTGAGGGCAAGAACCTTGAAACTCCAATCTTTTAGGCTGCTCTGTTTTCCGGTAATGGTTCAGTAATGTTATTCCTAAACTTTCACTAAATATTTTCTTTAATTTCCGGTACGCTGCTCTGAAATTCCTTCAAGTCTAACTTGTAAAATAATAGTTTGAGCGGTTCTACACCACCATATTTAGGAAACTTCAGCGACAGGCTCTTAGTTTTGCATTTAAGAATGAACAATCGCATGAAAAACAATTCCAGGCAAAATTCTCCATAGTAATAAAAAGGTTTTGGTTTAAAACTTTGTCAAGCTTCATTCATTATTCCCAAGAGAAAGGAGGCCTATATATATATACACACACATGCATGCATGAGGACTGATGAGTCAGCCTGTCCCATGCAAAGGGGATTATTCCCACACCAACTACATGACATGCAAAGGGGAGCCTAAAAGGAAGGGAAAGAGGGAAGAAAAAGGACAGAAGGACACAACTGATTTCAGCTGAAAAGGGGGGAAAGGAAAATAATTATCCTTTTTCTTCCAGCAATCTTCGCATAAATCTTTTTTTTTTATCTTATTATAAATATTTCATAATTAACTTTTATCTTTTTAATTATCTTATTATCCTCAATTTATGAACACTTGTATTAGTGAATTTAGGGACTTCTCCTAGCGTGAAATATTCACTGACTTTGATTATCATTTTTTTTTCAATTATGTTTAAATTATTTTTTATTTAGAATAGAAAAAGGAAAAATCAAAGTATATCAATTCAAGGAATGAAAAGACTTTTGGATCATTGGTGCCAAGAAACAACAATTCAGTGATTTAATATTTAATATTTCGATCGATTTTTATTCTTACTTTATTTTTTTTAATTATTAAATCCTGAAAAAGGTATTTTAATACTAACAATTATGTGCTCATGAACAAAGTAGTCTTTCTTTGCTCCGATTCTCTTTCAGCAAGGAAACTTGTTTAATGCTTCAACCAGTCACTTTGATTTCGTCTATAAATACTACTAATAATGCCTCTCTTTACTTCTCATCTTCAATTCCCAGTTAATTATACTTTGAATCCTGTAAGGCCAGCCAACATGGGGTTTTCACCACTGTCCCTCTCTCAATATCTCTCGTTCTTTCTGCTTCTCTTCCATTTCCATTCAACAATTTCATCTCCACTCTCCTCAAATCACTCCTCCTCCTCTTCTCATTTGTGTGCTCATCGCCAATCTCTTTCTCTCCTTCAATTCAAACAATCCTTCTCCATTCAGAGTTCTCCTTTTTGGTTTGCTAGAAACTATCAATATGATCAATATCCCAAGACAGAGTCATGGAAAGAGGGTACCGACTGCTGCTTGTGGGATGGGGTCTCTTGTGACCTGAAAACCGGGCATGTCACTGCACTGGACCTCTCTTGCAGCATGCTTTACGGCACCCTCCTTCCCAATAATTCTCTCTTCTCTCTCCATCATCTTCAACAGCTCGACCTCTCTTTCAATGATTTCAACTCCTCCCATATTTCTTCTCGATTTGGCCAGTTCTCCAATCTAACACATCTTAACCTAAGGGGTTCAGATCTTGCAGGCCAAGTTCCGTCAGAAATCTCTCACCTCTCCAAAATGGTTTCTCTTGATCTCTCTTCGAACGACTATGTGAGTGTAGAACCAATTTCTTTTGACAAGCTTGTTCGAAACCTAACCAAGCTTAGAGAACTCGATTTGAGTTTGGTAGACATGTCACTGGTTGCACTCAGTTCCTTGATGAATCTGTCCTCTTCTCTGTCATCGCTCAAACTCATTGAGTGTGGATTGCAAGGAAAACTCCCATCCTCAATGGGGAAATTTAAGCACCTGCAGTACTTGGATCTTGGATGGAACAATCTTACTGGTCCAATTCCATACTATTTTGATCAACTCACTGAGTTCTTTTCCCTTGATCTCTCTGGAAATGAGTATCTGAGTCTAGAACCAATTTCTTTTGACAAGCTTGTTCGAAACCTAACCAAGCTTAGAGAACTCGATTTGAGTTGGGTAAACATGTCACTAGTTGTTCCCGATTCCTTGATGAATCTGTCTTCTTCTCTGTCATCGCTCATACTCTATTCCTGTGGATTGCAAGGAAAACTCCCATCCTCAATGGGGAAATTTAAGCACCTGCAGTACTTGGATCTTCGACGGAATAATATTACTGGTTCAATTCCATATGGTTTTGAGCAACTCAGTGAGTTGGTTTCCCTTGATCTCTCTGGAAACTTCTATCTAAGTCCAGAACCAATTTCTTTTGACAAGCTTGTTCAAAACCTAACCAAGCTAAGAGATCTCGCTTTGGCTTCTGTAAATCTGTCTCTGGTTGCACCTAATTCCTTGACGAATCTGTCCTCTTCTTTGTCATCTCTTTCCCTTGAGGGTTGTCGATTGCAGGGGAAGTTCCCGGGTAACATCTTTCTCCCAAACCTTGAATCACTGGATCTGTCATACAACGAAGGCCTCACTGGCTCTTTTCCTTCGTCCAATTTGAGTAATGTCCTCTCTCAGTTGGATCTTTCTCATACAAGAATTTCAGTTCATTTAGAAAACAACTTAATCAGTAATCTAAAGTCATTAGAATATATGTTTCTTCGTAATAGTAACATTATAAGGTCAGATCTATCCCTGCTGGGTAATCTCACACAGCTCATCTATTTAGACTTTTCAAGTAATAATTTTAGTGGTCAGATCCCATCATCACTTGGTAATCTCACACAACTTCGTTACTTGTATCTCTCTTCCAATAAATTTATGGGTCAAGTTCCAGATTCTTTAGGTAGCCTAGTCAATCTTTCATATTTAGATTTATCAAATAATCAACTAGTAGGCCCTATCCATTCTCAATTAAATACCCTTTCAAATCTACAATCTCTATATTTATCTGATAACTTGTTCAATGGAACAATACCATCCTTTTTGTTAGCTCTTCCTTCTTTACAATCTCTTGACCTTCATAACAATAATCTCATAGGCAATATAAGTGAACTCCATCACAATTCATTAAGTTACCTTGATTTGAGCAATAACCACTTGCATGGTACAATCCCAAGTTCGATTTTCAAACAAGAGAACTTGCAATTCCTTATTCTTGCGTCCAACAGAAAATTGACAGGTGAGATTTCTTCTTCTATTTGCAAGTTGAGATTCCTTCGAGTCCTGGACTTGTTCAACAACAGCTTGAGTGGTTCTATGCCACTATGTTCGGGGAACTTCAGCGCCATGCTCTCGGTATTGCATCTAGGCATGAACAATCTTCAAGGTGCTATCCCTTCAACATTTTCAAAGGATAATTGTCAGAATAATTACTCTTTTATTTCTGAATAATTTTTACACAGTGGCTTGTTACGTATTTATACTACCAGAGTAAATCTTCTATTTTAGGCTATACATATTCAGTTCCTATAATTATGCTATCGTGAGATGGAAAGAATTTCTTTCCATCCCTGTTCCTATAATATCTCCTATTCTTTCCATCTATGTTCCCATAATATCTGCTATTACACATGTGTTACAGCTCACGCCAACACTCCCCCTCAAGTTGATGCATATGGATCCCTTATGCACAACTTGACTAGTGAGCTGTGGAATTCTTTGCTGGACACGGCTTTGGTAAGTATATCTGCTAGTTGGTCTTCAGATTTGACAAATGGGAATTGAATTGTCTTCGCTTCAAGGTTATGTTTGATGAAGTGCCGATCAACCTCCACATGTTTAGTTCTGTCATGTTGGACTGGATTTTGAGAAATATTTATTGCAGCTTTATTATCACAGAAGAGGCTCATTTCTGATTTGGGAGCAAAACCAATCTCAGTTAGCAATTTTTTTAGCCAAAGAAGTTCACATAAACCTTTAGCCATCCCTCGAAATTCTGATTCAGCACTAGAGAGTGCTACTACATTTTGTTTCTTACTCCTCCATGTCACAAGATTTCCACCAACAAATGTGAAATACCCTGAGGTCGACTTCCTATCTAGGCAGTTTCCGGCCCAATCTGCATCTGTATAGCCCTTGACTTCCAAATTACCATTCTTGGAAAATATAAGCCCTTTCCCTGGAGATGACTTCAGGTATTTCAGTATTCGAGTTACAGCTTCCATGTGTTCCTCACTTGGACAATGCATAAATTGACTCACCACCCCTACCGCATATGCAATATCTGGACGAGTATGCGATAAATAGATTAGTTTGCCAACTAATCGCTGATATTTCCCCTTATCAGCTAATTTCTGATTCGAATACATCCCAAGCTTGTGGTTTTGGACAATCGGGGGTATCTACTGGTTTGCACTCCAACAATCCAACTTCTGATAATAGATCTAGGATATATTTTCTCTGGGACAGGAAAATGCCTTGATTTGATCTTGCAACTTCTATTCCCAGAAAATACTTCAACCCACCTAGATTTTTCATTTCAAATTCGCTGGCCAATTGTCCTTGGAGTCGCGATATTTCTTCTTTATCATCTCCTGTAATAATCATATCATCGACATAGATAATTAAAGCGGTTACCTTGCCCTGCTGTCTTTTGAGAAATAAGGTATGATCTGAGTTGCTTTGTGTGAAGCCATACTTCTTCATTGCCAAGCTAAATCTTCCAAACCATGCTCGTGGCGATTGCTTTAGTCCATACAGGGCTCGCTGTAATTTACACACTGTATTCTCTCCCATGGTTACTGAGTAGCCTGGCGGAATGTCCATATACACCTCCTCTTCAAGATCACCATGAAGAAAGGCGTTCTTCACATCAAACTGAAGTAATGGCCAATCTAGATTTGCTGCAATCGACAACAATACTCTGATAGTGTTTAGTTTAGCAACTGGGGAGAAAGTTTCTCGGTAGTCTACACCATATACCTGTGTATACCCTTTTGCCACGAGTCTTGCTTTGTACCTTTCCACGGATCCATCAGCTTTGTATTTGACAGAAAACACCCACTTGCACCCCACTGTCTTCTTTCCTCTCGGTAGTGATACTAGGTTCCATGTTTTGTTTTTCATTAAGGCTTCCATTTCTTCTCTGATTGCTTGGGTCCACTTTGGGTTTTTCACGGCTTCCTCCACTCCTGTAGGAACATGATTAGTGGATATGTCATGCATAAAAGTCTTGAGGGGATCCGGCAGTCCCTGTGTGGACACATAATTAGCAATAGGGTATCGTGATCTTCTCTCTTCAATATCTGGTGAGTATCGCCTTGGTGGTTTCCCACGATTGTGCCTGTGAGGTAATTCATAACCAGCAGAAGATTCCATGATATTGGTGTTCAAAGGACTTACCTCAGGATCATTCTCAGGAGTTGGGCGTTCGGGTACTATAGAGGGGGAAGAAACTGCACCGTCATCTTCTGCAACTTCTAAGACTGTATCTTCTGCAGTTTCTGTATCTACTGCAGCTTCCAAGACTGTATCTTCTGCAGCTTCTGGACCCGCAGCTTCTGCAACTTCTTGATGAGGAGCACAGACGGACTGTATTGATTCCATATGTGCTTCAACCAGGCCCGGCCATTTCAGTTCCATCCATTTCGACTCTTCTTGTCTAGTCTCCCCCTGAAGAGAAGAATTGGGTGGAAAAAAAGATTCTGTTTCCATGAAGGTGACATCCATAGAGATATAGATGCGATTAGAAGCAGGATCATAACATCTATAGCCCTTTTGATGAAATGCATATCCCAGAAACAAACATCGACGAGCACATGGGTCCAGCTTAGTTCGCTGGTTCTTATGAAGGTGGACATAAGCAACGCACCCAAACACACGTGGTGGAAGCATCAAGACCGAAGGCAGAGGAGTATGCTGTGCAAGAGCTTGTAATGGAGTTTGGAAACCCAACACTTTAGAGGGCAATCTGTTCAGGAGGTGCACAGCAGTAGTAACTGCATCAGTCCAATACCGAGAGGGAGCATGAGCATTAATAAGGAGAGCTCTGGCAGTTTCAAGGATATGTCGATTTTTCTGCTCTGCAATACCGTTTTGTTGAGGAGTTTGAGGACATGAGGTTTCATGAAGAATGCCGTGAAGATTGAAATAATCACGAAATTGGTGATTAACATATTCACCCCCATTGTCCGATCGTAGCACTTGAATCTTAGCAGAAAATTGTGTGTTTACCATAGCATGAAATGATTTGAATATACTGAAGACTTCATCTTTATGTTTTAGCAGATAGAGCCAAGTCATGCGGGTACAGTCATCCACAAATAACACAAACCATCTGAACCCTGATATTGAATGAATTGGAGAAGGACCCCACACATCGGAATGTATCAAAGAAAACGGAGTATCCTTTTTATTCAAATGCACAGGATAAGTGACCCTATGGCTTTTTGCTAAAGTGCAGGTTTCACATTGAAAGACAGAATGTTGCACTTGAAAGAACAAATCTGGGAACAGGTGTTTCATATAAGTGAAGGACGGATGTCCTAAACGATAGTGCCAAAGCCAGATCTCCTTCTCTTTTATTCCAACCGAGTGCTGCATATGATATGCTCTTCCCATACTGAAATCTTCCACATAATAGAGTCCCCCTCTTTTAGTACCACGCCCAATGATCTCCTTGGTGAGGATGTCCTGAATAAGACAGAAGGTAGGATACATAAGCACAAGACAATTAAGATCAGAAGTCATTTGGCTTACGGAGAGGAGCTTATGAGACAGAGATGGAACAAGTAATGTATTAGGCAGCTGCAATGTATCTGTTAAGATCACTGTGCCCGCGCCAGTAACTGGAGAGATGACACCATTAGCATTGGAGATATTTGTGCGTCTTGGTAAGGATGTTTGGATGAAATCTTTAGCATCAAACGTCATGTGGTCAGTAGCGCCAGAGTCCAGTAGCCATGCACCACATTCAGCATCACATGGTGAATTAAAGCAAACACAACCAAGGTTACCTGGGTCTGAGGATGAGGAACTGTGAGCAACTGGTGGTATGAAAGACAGGTGAGGCTCTGTAGTGACCACTGCTGCAGTGCCAAGGGCCGCTTCTTTGTTAGCTGTGTCACGGCGTTTTTTTGCCTGGAGATCAGTCCACCAATCAGGATACCCATGCAGCTTGAAGCAATTTTCACGTGTGTGCTTTTGGTTTCCACAGTGAGTGCATTTCAAGCCTTCAGTTGATGCTCGAGATTTCTGCTTCCCATTATGTATATTAGAAGTAGAGTTGATTGGTCCAAGACGAAGTCCTTTGGTGGCAAGAACAGCCCCTGAAATATTCTCGTTGTCAGTGATCATAACAGTCTGGCGGATTGCTTCACGACGGACATGAGCATATGCTTGCTCAACAGTAGGGAATGGACGAAGTTGCAGTATATCTCCTCTGATTTTGTCCAGTCGGTTGTCAAGGCCATCCAAGAAAACATACACCCGGTCTTCTTGAATGATGGTATTATACTTGTGAATATCAACTGCACACTCCATTGGATTAGGACGCCGAAAATCAATCTCACGCCATAACCCCTGAAGATCATTGTAGTATTGTTCCAGAGACCCTCCTGCTTGTTTGAGTTGTGTCACACGACGTCTCAAGTCATAAACCTGAGATGTATCACTTCCATCAAAATAAGTGGTAGCAATGGAGTCCCACACCATCTTTGCAGTGGGGAATCGCATAAAATTCCCTATTAATGAGGGATCCATCGAGTTAATTAGCCATCCTTTGACAATAGCGTTATCTGTGCGCCATTTACGAAAGGAAGGATCTGTTGATGATGGTTGTGGAAGATCACCATTGATATATCCCAATTTGTCTTTGCCTGAGATGTACATCTCGACAACTTGGGACCAGAGGGCATAGTTGGTGCTGTTCAACTTGATGCCGATCGGGGCAGCAGGAGGCTCAGTAGTCATGGTCGGTGTTTGGATTTTGCTAAGAGCTTCAGTGATTTTCGTGGTGAATTCTGTAAACATGGATTCTGGTTGAGGTATATCAGAGTGCTCTGTATAAGCTTCTGAAGTCATGGTAGGTAAAGAAAAAACAAAGGCAAGTATTAGGGGTTTTTGAAGCAGAAAAAAATAGAATGCTCTGATACCATGTCAGAATAATTACTCTTTTATTTCTGAATAATTTTTACACAGTGGCTTGTTACATATTTATACTACCAGAGTAAATCTTCTATTTTAGGCTATACATATTCAGTTCCTATAATTATGCTATCGTGAGATGGAAAGAATTTCTTTCCATCCCTGTTCCTATAATATCTCCTATTCTTTCCATCTATGTTCCCATAATATCTGCTATTACACATGTGTTACAGCTCACGCCAACAATAATAGCTTGGAATATCTCAACCTCAATGGAAACGAATTAGAAGGGAAAATACCACCGTCTATCATCAACTGCACATTGTTGCAAGTTCTTGATCTTGGCAACAATAAGATTGAGGATACATTTCCCTACTTTCTAGAAACGCTTCCAGAGCTGCAAATTCTTGTCCTAAAATCCAATAAACTCCAAGGTTTTGTGAAGGGTCCCACTGCAAATAATTCATTCCCTAAATTACGGATTCTTGACATCTCTCACAACAATTTTAGTGGGCCATTGCCAACTGGATATTTCAACAGTCTTGAAGCAATGATGGCCTCGGATCAAAACATGATTTACATGAATGCAACAAGCTACTCTAGCTATGTCTATTCCATAGAAATGACATGGAAAGGTGTAGAAATTGAGTTTACGAAGATCCGAAGTACTATCAGAGTACTTGATTTGTCAAATAACAATTTCACCGGAGAGATTCCAAAAGTGATAGGAAAGCTTAAAGCACTCCAACAGCTCAACCTTTCTCATAATTCCCTTACAGGGCATATCCAATCATCATTAGAAAATTTGACCAATTTGGAATCATTAGATCTATCTTCAAATTTGCTTACCGGAAGGATTCCGACGCAGCTGGGGGGTCTAACATTTCTTGCAATTCTAAACCTTTCGCATAACCAACTCGAGGGGCCCATACCAAGTGGAGAGCAGTTCAACACCTTTGATGCAAGCTCATTTGAAGGAAACTTGGGTTTATGTGGATCTCAAGTACTAAAAAAATGCTACGGTGATGAGGCACGATCATTACCGCCATCAAGCTTTGATGAAGGAGATGATTCAACATTGTTTGGAGAAGGATTTGGATGGAAAGCTGTGACAATGGGGTATGGATGCGGGTTTGTGTTTGGAGTTGCAACGGGATACGTTGTGTTTAGAACAAAAAAGCCTTCATGGTTTCTTAGGATGGTTGAAGATAAATGGAATCTCCAGAGCAAAAAAACAAAGAAGAATGCTGGCAGATATGGTGCTAGAAGAAACTAAATGATGCAATTGATATTTTCAAGTAAGTTTTGCAAGCATTTGAATTTTCAAATTTTATGTTCACAGTTTATGTTAGGCTATCTTTTCTTTACTATTTCATTTGATCAGTCTTACCTTTCTAATTTTGCAGTACAAACAAGATATCAAGTGGATCAACAATAGGGTGGCAAATTCATTGTATTGGATTTTATTTTTTTGTAGTAGTTTACATAATTCAAGGTTAAATGTACATTACTTCTATGAAAAAGAATTCATGCATGTAACAAGTTTGTGTTAACTATAAAATCATTTATGTTTTGGGTCCTTTTTTTATGTGTCCATTTCCTTATTCATGATCACTTAAATCAATTCTTGTAAATTTTAGAGTTATGAACAGATTGAAGCAATTCTTGTAAATTTAAAAGAACACTTGACTGACAGATTCTATTATCACAACAGCAGCAATACTTGCAAGTAAAATAGAGTAATTCTGGTAACTTGTAAGACATGAATGACTATTAAAAAGTGTGATAAAACCATCTCAACAGGTACAAACAATGTTCTAAAGCATTGTTTATATCAAAAGCAAAAAAGCAAGATAGGTTTATACAAACAATGTTTTATAGGGAAAACATTAAAATAATATTTTTGTAATTCAAATGCGATCTATACTCACCGAGCTTTTGTGCATCGCCAAACCACTTGCTCATCAGATTAGAGACCCTCACATTTATAAAAACAGCTCCAGAGTCTCTGACAATAGCTTTTGCAAGCATGGTCTTCCCTGTGCCTGGAGGTCCATATAACAATACCCCTTTTTGTGGACCAAAAGTTTCCCGTGTGAGAAGAGCTCAGGTTTCCGCAGAGGAAGAACCACCAGTTCATACAAAGCTTTCTTGATAGATTCCAATCCTCCAATTGATTCAAAAATAAAAATACACAATTGTAGCATATTGATAAACCATTAAACCGACCATAAATTCTAAAGCCTCTATCCCAATCAATTACATTTTCAGCATGAGAACATGGCCATATTCAATAGTGTTTAGAGGATAGGCTTGATTGTTACGAAGCAGTTTAAATCTTCTACAGAGCAATTGCAATCAGAAGGTTTCATAATTGAAAAGTTGGTTTTCGAATCCGAATTTCATCAGGCATAGAAAGAACTAATATCTATATTTTCCAGTTATAGCAATCATATTGGTTCAAGGCCAAGTCTTCAAATTTAATTTCTTCCAACTATGAACCCCTCCCAGTCAGTCACGCAAGAGGCTAATACTGAACGCAGCAGCCATCAGCATTCACATAGTATCATTTTCAAAAAAGGTGGACTCACATAAATGGAACTAATCATGTGCCATTAGTTTATGATACAGCAGAGACTCAAATCCACTCCATATTATGGATATTTTCATATATTCAGTTGACATTAGAAACTGAGTATTTGTTGCTTGGTAGCAGCCAACAAAGTATAGACAGCCTAGAAAACAAATGGCAAGTTTGAAGACACCAGGAAATATTATAACTGGATGGTTGAATAAACAATGACAACAGTACTATAGCACCAGCCCAGAGGTCAACACGACAGTACAAAAGTTCCAATATATCCGAAACGAACTTGGTCTCTTGTTTCCACCAACCCAAAATAACTCCATGCATCCAACAATAAGAAACCTAACCTTATACTTGTTCCTCCTAGAAGCAATTCCTAATGATATCTGAGAACGATCCTGTTTTCCACGCTTCTTTCTTCTCCCTCTTGCCAGAGAGTTGGTTTTTTCCAAATTGCCGTAGATTTCATTAGAATTCGGAAAATTTGTAGAAAAGGTGTCTCGCTCTTACTGCACACCTGACACTTTCTTTCATGTGATTAGGATTAAACTACCCTGCATCTAACTTTATCTATAGCTCAGATTAAGGAGCTGACAACATGGTTTAAGATTTGGCAAAAACTCAAGAACTCATGAGAGACTGAAAGAAGCTGCAAGAGATATTGAGCTGAGATGGGTACCATCATAATCTGTGAGTAAATGAGTGACTAAATCGAACCCCCAGCCAATTAATACAATTATCTGGAGAATGTTGAAAGGCATGATGAAGACCAGTACATGAGGTCTCATGGCTGTGGTTGTGTCAACAAGAGGTTCAACAATGGATAAACACCACTGGGGCAGGATTTTACTAATACAATTAATAATGATCATGCTCCATGTTCAATCAATCAAGGGTTAGAATCGGGGTTTGAGCTGGTAATTGGGAGCTTGAATTCCGAACACCTAATTCTGTTACCTCTTTCCAAAGGGGAGTAAGTGACAAATGAATTCAGGTGCTGGAGGCATTCTAGACAAATGTAAAGGATTTGGTCTTGCAGACAACTTGCAGCTATCCATTCAGGAGTTTAGAACAAATCCATTTTTGGTAATATTCTTCCCACTTTTGTTGCTACTAGGTATAACTATTATAAGAATAACAGATGATGAGATGAACCACTCTTTTTAGATTTCTCAGGTGATCTGGAAAAATGAAACCAGCAACGCATTCAGAGAGAGAGAAATGCATCTCTCATGTGAATTCAAGCATCGAGCAATGTGAGAATTTATGATAAGCAGCACAAGGCTTGCAAGTATACTTGCCTCCTTTTGGGAACTTGGCTAAGATCCTCTGGCATTTGTTTATGAACCTCTTCCCTTCTCTCATCCTCTTGTTTATGAACATATACAAGGAAGAATAGACATAGCATTACCTATCTGGCATTGAAATATAAGGTTTGATCCTGCTAGGCTCCTTTTAATAGAGGATATTCCTAGCTATGTATCTTCTATTTTCTCATACTAGGACTGATAGTAATTAGTGGCTGTTATTGCCAATGCTGAAGTGCTTGCATGGAATCTAATCTGATGCACTTATCTAATCACAAATCTTGTAAACTTATCCTGGATATATAGGGGAAAATAGAGAGTTTGATTTCTAACAATCTCAAAGTTATATTTTTTCAATAAACTTGATTTTATCAAAATAGAATACTCCATAGTATATTAAAGATAAAGTATAATATAGAGTATTAAAAAGACTTATAATATTTTGATGTAAGATTAGACATGAATATAATTCACTGGGGCAGGGTGTTTCAGTCTTGGGACTGCCATGAACTGAAGATTCACATCTAGAATAGAAGGCTCTAACAGTGGGTTGGGTATTCAATGAATGGTATGCTGAGGACAGGGCAGGGTATATGGCACAAGGGTTGTCGATACACGACGTCGGGCGACGGCTCCCGCTTTTTTTTTGTTTATTTTAACAAAAAGGGTTTTTTTCTTGATTGGGGGAAAACAAAGATTTTATTGGAGTCGCCATCTAGTAATTTGAGGGAACTAGAAATCCCAAATTAGACACTGGTCCCAGAGATTCGGGTACGGGGTTAGTTATGATTAAGGGAAGGTAGACACCACCCTTAAAACATCCTTTCAATAGAAAGGTTACCCTTACTTGTGTGTTTTTTGTTTGATTCAAATGCGATTATATTTTGGGCTTATTTGTAATTCTTTTTTAAATGATTAACGTCGATCCCTAAAAATAGGAGACACGTTGAAAATGACATCAGTCCCTAAAAATTAGGAGACTCGTCTAAAATATTGACGTTTGTCCCTAAAAAGGAGAGTTACGTCTGGGTTACCAAAAGAAATAATGGATATAATCCATTATATTTTGGGTTTATTGGTAATTTGTTTTTTTTTAATGGTTAACGTCGGTCCCTAATAATAGGAGACGCGTTAAAAATGACATCAATCCCTAAAAATTAGGAGACTCGTCTGAAAACTGACGTTTTAACCTTAAAAAGGAGAATTACGTCTGGGTTACCAAAAGAAATAATGGATATAATCCATTATATTTTGGGTTTATTGGTAATTTGTTTTTTTTAAAAAAAAAAGGTTAACGTCGGTCCCTAAAAATAGGAGACGCGTTAAAAATGACATCAGTCCCTAAAAATTAGGAGACTTGTCTAAAATATGACGTTTGAACCCTAAAAAGGAGAGTTACGTCTGGGTTACCAAAAGAAATAATGGACATAATCCATATTTGGTATTTACATTTTTGACATCGGTCCTTTTAAAAAAAGAGACGTGTCGACTTTGGTTTTTGTATTTTTTACAACATGCAAGAAAATTTACAAGCATTTATATATATAAAAAATATCAAAAATACCAGTAGAAACCCCGAAAAATTACATGAGTGCCACTGTATAGGTAAAAGACTGAAATACCCTCGAAGTTCTCCGAAAATTATGAAAATGCCACTGGCGGCGCGTGTGACTCACGCGCGGTTACTGTTGGTAGCGGCGAAAATTTCCGGCGAGATTTCTGACCAACCGATGGTCGATCCTGGTAGATCTGAGGTCGAGGATTCTGATGGTGGTGGTCTCGATGGCCGTTGATGGCTGAAGAAGGAGAATCAACGACTTGAAGCTTCGGTGGCAGCCGACGATCGCGGCCCTTATCCGGCCAAACGGGGCGGAGAAAACGATAAAAACCACCGGGGTTTTTCTTTACAGCAGGGGAGAAACCTTTCTGTGGTGTTGCGGAGGCTGGAGACGGCCGGAAAGTGGAGATCGGATGAGAGAGAGAGCGTCGCCGGCGAGAGGAGAGAGAGAGTCCGAGATTACGCTACGGTATGAACGCGTGTATGGTACACCGGTACCGCTGAACACTGTGCGCCGTTGGATCTCGGATGAAACGATCGGATGGCTGTGATTCGCTAGATCTGCAGGTTGATCGGACGGTCTGGATGAGCGTAGCTTTGTTGTGGTGTGGCGCGGTGTACCGAAATCTCGGTACACCCGGTGACGTGGCGCAACAGGATCAAAGCTTAGATTATTTCAAGGGCTGAGATGTGTTTGGGTTTTAATCTAGTGTGGTAAGCCCTATTGTATCCTATTAAATCAACGGTTCAGATCTAGATCTAACGGTTAGGATATATTTGGTATTTCCAAATTGTTTTTTTTTTTAAATCAATATCCTACTCTCGTGAAGAAATAGTAAAAAAACTGAAATAGTAAATTGATATTCTTTTCTTTTCTTTCTCTTCTTTTTCTTTTTTTCCTGCGTACTGTCACTGCCTATTTATAGCCAATCAAAGGGGACAACTCACATCCACCTTTAAATAAAAAATTATATTCACATACCTGCTACCTGTATAATTAAACTGCTCCGTTGAAAAAATTTACTTTTGAATTATTGATTTTGTTTTATTATATATAATAATAAATATTTATATAGATAAAATTAAAAATTCAAATCAGTATTAGAAAAAAGCCCGATTCAACCGCTAAAAATCAATTTTAAATGATCGAAAATTATGTTAAAACACTGGAAAAAAAACTTTTGACGGGTATCAACCCGGTGAACCGGGTTTTGACCAAAAATAACAGTTTTGACCAAAATGGCCTGAAACTCATTTTTTACCCCGGTCGACATGGTCGGACCCGTATTGACTTGGTGGACTCGGTTTTGACCGAAAATGACAGTTTTGACCTGAAACGGCCTAAAACTCATTTTTTTACCCTGGTCGACATGGTTTGACCTGTATTGACTCGGTGGACTCGGTTTTGACTGAAAATGATGGTTTTCACCGAAAACTCATTTTTTACTCTGGTCGACATGGTTTGACCTGTTTTGACCCGGTGGAATCGGTTCTTATGGAAAGATGCGGTTGACTCGAGAAAAATATTTTTTGAATTTTCCTTTTTCTTAATTTTTTTGGATTTTTATAAATAATAATAGAAATAAAATAACATTCGAGAAAATCTTGGTGAATCCAAAATTGGGTTACAATAGTTGCCCCCTCTTTACAATGCTTACGGTGCAAAGGCATTGAAAAATTCATTTTCTTTTGACTTTGCATAGTAAGTTTTGTAAAGAAAAACGATGGAAGTGTTGAAAAATGCACAGATTTTTCAGTTGGTCTAATTCTTATGGGCGACCTGCCCAAGTGAAAAACATGAAGGTGCTTTCAATATTGATCTTGTGAAATACATGAAAATGATTTCAGATTAATGTTGTGAAATACATGAAAGTGATTTCAACAATGGTTTTTGTGAAATACATGAAAGTGATTTCAACAATGGTTCTGTGAAATACATGAAAGTGATTTCAAAATTGATTTTTTGTGAATTACATGAAAGTGATTTCAAAATTGATTTTTTTTTGTGAAATACATGAAAGTGATTTCAACCTTAGTCTTGTGAAATACATGAAAGTGATTTCAACATTTATTTTATGAAACACATGAAAGTGATTTCAGATTAGCATTGTGAAATACATGAAAGTGATTTCAACAATGGTTTTGTGAAATACATGAAAGTGATTTCAAAATTGATTTTTTTTTTTTTTGTGAAAAACATGAAAGTGATTTCAACAATGGTCCTATTTTCCAGATGACCAACCCGATGATAAAATGCGAGGAAACTCGCAAGTGGTCTAATTGTTCCAGGCGACCTGCCCGATAGTGAAAATGCGAGGAAACTCGCAAGTGGTCTAATTGTTCCAGGCGACCTGCCCGATGATAAAATGCGAGGAAACTCGCAAGTGGTCTAATTGTTCCAGGCAACCTGCCCGATAGTGAAAATGCGAGGAAACTCGCAAGTGGTCTAATTGTTCCAGGCGACCTGCCCGATGATAAAATACGAGGAAACTCGCAAGTGGTCTAATTGTTCCAGGCGACCTGCCCTCGCAAGTGGTCTAATTGTTCCAGGCGACCTGCCCGATGATAAAATGCGAGGAAACTCGCAAGTGGTCTAATTGTTCCAGGCGACCTGCCCGATAGTGAAAATGCGAGGAAACTCGCAAGTGGTCTAATTGTTCCAGGCGACCTGCCCGATGATAAAATGCGAGGAAACTCGCAAGTGGTCTAATTGTTCCAGGCGACCTGCCCGATAGTGAAATAACTTGAAAGTGATTTCAATATAGTTTTGTGAAATACATGAATGTGATTTCAGCAATGAGCTTTAGGGTTGATGAAAAACTTCAAAAGGAAGTCATACCTGTATGGTTGGGATCTGATTTGTAAATCAATCTTAGAGATGATGAAAGCTTCTCAAGAAAGTCTTGTATCTACTGTTGGGATTTGATTTGTAAATGGATCCCAAAGACGAGGACAACTTCTCAAGAAAGTCTTGTATGCACGGTTGGGATGTTGATTTGTAAATGGATCCCAAAGATAAGGACAACTTCTCAATAAAGTCATGTATGTATGGTTGGGATTCGATTTGTGGATCCCAAAAATGAGGAAAGCTTCTCAAGGAAGTCATGTATGTATGGTTGGGATTCGATTTGTGGATCTCGAAAATGAGGAAAGCTTCTCAAGGAAGTCATGTATGTATGGTTGGGATTCGATTTGTGGATCCCGAAAATAAGGAAAGCTTCTCAAGGAAGTCATGTATGTATGGTTGGGATTCGATTTGTGGATCCCAAAAATGAGGAAAGCTTCCTAAGCAAGTCATGTATGTACGGCTAAGATCTGATCTTCTGTTCACAACAAATGGTAGGAGTAAAATCCTTATAAATCCCGCAGTATTTGGGGAAAGACATCATCAACTTCTTGCATTTTCCATATTCTCAAAGTTCTTAACTTTTGAAGCTTTAACCATGTCTTCCTCTTCTTCCAACGCTAACCCAAACCTTGTTCCTGCAGTAGAGCCTGCAGTTTGGCGTACTACCTTTGAAGTGAATGGTCGTCCAGTTACAATAGAGGATACTGTAATGGACAATGAAGATATTGTTGTAGCTGTGGCTAGAGACATGATCCTTCCTCGTGATGAAATAATGTTGGCAGCCAGGACCGATATTGAAGCAGTGAATCAGTCACTTGCTCTCAGTATCAGAGCTACCTCGTCTTTGGTGAACGTTGCAGAGCGTCTTCATGCCAGAAGACTTGAGTTGAATACTCAGGTTCTTGATCTCCATCATCAGATTGAGACTTTAAGGAATAGACTCCATGATGAGAGACGATCACAGAAACAACTTGGAGAGGAGAAATCAAGAGCTAAATACACGTGTGGACTTTTGGCGGGACTATGTTAACACACGACACCTCGAGTTCGAGGAAGAGATGGAGTGTATGCATAAGCAATTTGAGGAATTCCGAGGCATGATTAACCATCAAGATGAAAATATCCCTGATCGTCCTCGCACTGTTTAACATTTGTACTTGTAAACCCCTTTTTCCATGAATAAATATCCATCTTTCTTGTCTTCATTTATGAATTTTGCTTTTGTGGAATTGCCATATTTGATGTGATTTACAAGAACTTCAATTCATGTGAGTCTCGTTGGATCCCAGTGGGAATTTTGTTTCGTGAAATATCTGCAAAACAAATATGCAATGCTCGTGAAGTTAGATGATATGCAATGCATCTTACCTATTTTTGAAACATAGGTCCCCCCTCTTTGATGCTTCCTCGTCATAGGGTGGCTTTTTTTGCATTCCAAAGCCTTCTTTATTTTTCGATGCATTAGCTCATTCATGTGCTAGCCATCCGCTCAGTTGTAAATGCAGTGCCCATCTTGGGCTGTCCGTGATGATTACTGCTCTCGCTGTTTATCACTTAACAATGCCCCCAAGTGTTGCTTGATTTATCATTAAGAAGTTTAACAGATCGTTCATCTCCTGGATTCTTTCAAGAATTGTTCTCTGATTGATTGTGCGTATCGTGCCAACACCCATCAAGATTGTCAATCAGTTATGAACTAACCTCTAGTTAAAACATACCCTTCAAGTATATACGGTCATCCACTTTCATGGAACTGTCATGTCATTCAGACCTGCATTTCATACTTTGCAGTAAAAAGCTCATCGTTGTATGCTCAGTTTCTTTCTCAATAAGTTCTTCTCAACTCATCTTACCAGATTGTGAGAAGAAGTGTCTCAGCATCATCAATGATGTTGCTTTTATCACCCATACTTATGTGGTGCAGTGCACATTGACTTCAAATCAGATGGTCCCACGATCAGTCTAGGTGGGTGCGGTGCATCCTTCCAACATTCATGCAAAAGCAATCATGTGATAACATCTTTCAATAGTCATAGCCATGTTGGAGATGATAAACCAAGATGAAGATATAAAGATGTCCTTCAGGTACATCTTTGCTCTCAATTGTTGTCGGGGTTTACTGGATCATAAACTGTTCTTGAACATCATTGCCCTTAATTGATCTGAATGTGCTCATTCACTGATTATCTTTCTTTAAACCATATTGTCCTCAATTTATTGATTCATCATTTGATCATCTCTATCCCCCAGCTGATTTAAACACTGTTTGTTTCCTTCTCGAAGGTCCATTGTATTGCCCCAGGAGTGTCGAAGAGAATTGATGTCATTTCTGTCAGGAATTTGCAAACTTGGTCGATGTTTTTCTTGTTTGAAAATCTTTCTTATTTTGGAATCAAATCTCACATTTCAAAGGTCATGGCTATTCAAGTCTGATTGTTGAAATGAAATCAGAGAGATGTCAATTTTTGAAAGTATTTTTGGAAATCAAGCTTTATTGGTCAAAGATCCAACACACGCTATTCAATGTAGTCCTTTGATTGTCTTGTATTTTGAGAGAAAAGAAATTGACTCATTGTAAGATTAAAATGGCTTTTTCCATGGTTCTTTGTATCCATTTTAAACTCTAATTTTGGGTATATCTTTTGATTGTCTGTGATGAGGTGACCTTTTATGAATTTCAAGAAAAACAAGGTACCCGAGTCAAAACTTGAGGCTTTATAAAGAAAGATTGTTTCTTTTTCTTAGCAACAATTTTATCAGCATGCATAATAATCAGTAGCTTGATTCATGAAGTCACGACTTGTATGAAACAAATCTTTAAGTTTTGAGATCGCCATTTATCGGTTCAGATTGCTTACTTGATTAAAAAGGACTTTCTAAAGCACGTAATGTAGGCTATGGTTCCTGGTTATGAAAGAAAGGAATTTCATAATCTCAAAAGGTGTTTGAGGGTTTCAAGAACCTAGGATCACCATCAATTACTCATCAATCTCTTTTCCTCACGTTGTCTTTGTAGAGACAGTGACATATAACCTTGTTAATCTCAAAAATCAAAATTTGTTTAACATAGGTCATAACGCAAATCCAACTTTTCTTTGATGAATAGCCAATCAAATTTTTTGAAGATCGTAAAGGCTTTATCATAGACACACCAAAAGACATCACACTTGATTTTTTTCTGGTTAACTTTTGGCATTTGTTGTGTCTTTATCAATCTTTGGCTTTCTTCTTCTAGCCCTTTCTCAATCATTGGACTTTTGTTCTAAGCCTTCATTTTATCCATCGACTCTAACATTGTCTTCATCTTTTCTAGGAAAAGATTCTCATTGCCCCCCAGTGTAGGGTGTGATCCTAGTCAGGGTTTTTTATGAAAGAAATATTCTATCAGCTCAAAATGGGACTGCAAGGGATATATATTTCAAGAATTGTGAAAGGATGAAACAAAAATGGCCTTTTCTCATTTCAAGCAAGGTCGGTTAGAACCGATAAATTTTGACCTCATCCAATGTAATGGTTGAGACTTGTAAGAATCATAATTCACGAGTCCATAACTAATGAATCCACTATGTGTCATTATGCATACTGCTAAAACGTAGCTACATGGTATGTGGTTCAATTTCATGTGTGAGCTCAAAAGTTTCTTGGTCACCTCATGTCATTTCAGTAAGCATTGAGTCATTCAAGCAATATAATTTTAATCTTCAGGATTGACTAATCTTAAACGCATGTTGGAGCTAGATCAAAATATTTTGTAAATAACCTTTGAAAGAAACATCTCATGCGTTCAGAACAACAAAGGGCCAAAGAAAAGACATGTTTCGTTAAAAGATGAGATGTGATCCCAAAATAAAATGCAGAATGACAAAACTCATAACAAAAAGGATCGACAGTTTAACACTCTTCTTGGATAAGCTTTTCTGACGATATCTGTGTTTTGCCAAGCATTTCGATCACTTGTCATTCTGAAGATGTTGAGGTGACAATATGGCCGATGATGTCATTTTTCACAAACTCAACTCGATTCTTGAAATTCTTGCAACCGTTCAACTGAATGGCACAAAATCCCCCAATGATATTCATGTATCTTGTACTAAGGGATGAGGGCTCAAAGGCGCACTCAAAAGGAGTTGAGGGCTCAAAGGCGCACTCAAAAGGAGGTAGGGTTAGAAAACGTGCTACCTAAGGGATGAGGGCTCAAAGGCGCACTCAAAAGGAGTTGAGGGCTCAAAGGCGCACTCAAAAGGAGGTAGGGTTAGAAAACGCACTACCTAAGGGATGAGGGCTCAAAGGCGCACTCAAAATGGAGTTGAGGGCTCAAAGGCGCACTCAAAATGGAGTTGAGGGCTCAAAGGCTCACTCAAAAGGAGGTAGGGTTAGAAAACGCACTACCAAAGGGATGAGGGCTCAAAGGCGCACTCAAAATGGAGTTGAGGGCTCAAAGGCTCACTCAAAAGGAGGTAGGGTTAGAAAACGCACTACCAAAGGGATGAGGGCTCAAAGGCGCACCCAAAATGGAGGTGAGGGCTCAAAGGCGCACTCATAAGGAGTTGAGGGCTCAAAGGCGCACTCAAAAGGAGGTAAATTGGCGGAGTCAGGGCAATAAATCCAGAGTCTAACAGATGCTGGTAGACAAACTCGAATGGTTGAGGTATGTCAATCTTAGCAAAGACATTTGAGCAATTGATGCTACAGTGAGACCTGGTTGGACCACATAATTAAGGCTTCCCATCGTCAGGGTCATCCTTTGATTCATCTCTCATTATTGTTCTAGAATTCTTGGTAGAATCTTCAATCATTCCCCTCTTCATAGCTTGTTCAATTCTTTCGACAATCCTCACAACATCATGTAAATCTTCCAACGTTGTTGTGGTTATTTGTGGATTGGTAGAAACTTTCCAACAGCCAGTGATCTTAGTAACGAACAGAAATATGCAGCACCACCATTGCTAACGTGTGGAATCATGCGTTGTCTCAACTGGAAGAGAAAATGATGAATCTGAAACCCTTTTGTCTCCTCTCGATTCCTCATTGGCAGTACAGCAAACAAACACCTATAGTGGGAATTCTGCTTTGTTAAAGTTGCAATGTCTGCTCTTGTTTTTCTCAGAGCAACATCCGATACTGCTGGACCGGAATGATGTTCACAATAGAGATGTCTGGAAAGAAGGCCAATGCACCAGGAACAGAAAGCTAGCAGCTATTATGTGCTCTTGGAATATGTGAAGGCTTTGAACGACTATCAGTGCAGTTGAACGAGAACAAGGGTTGTCGTCATTAATTGATGACTGAAGGCATTGCTGTCATTGTTCATGACGAAAAAGAAGAGGTACTACTTCAATGGAACGTGGACAAGTAGTGTTCCCAGCAAGAGACTGTGCAAACGTTCCCTTTCCATTCTTGAAGCTCAACACTTATTCAAACAGATATATGAGTCGAGTAGACCTCAGCAGGTGGGGGAACTTATGTTTCAACCGTGTGCATGCTTAATAAATGAATGAAATGCGTAAATGGATGCAAAATGCCATATGGACTATGCATGCTTGTTATTTGTTTCAAATTTTCCTTTAGCTTATGGCGAGGAATAGACCAGATCAGATTCTCTTAAGAAAGTTCTCACTGAGGACTCCAAACCTACAGGAACTTGAACCGATTTGGGGGAGAAATTTGATTTTTATTGGATATCCTTCAGTTGTTTTTCCCTCTACTCTCTTAGCAGAAGTAACCCTACCGGGATGTTTCCATGCCTTTTTCACTAACTCTAATAATTTCTTCGAGGTCTTGAAATCTTCATAAAATGTTGGCAGTTTGGTAGTCATTGGAATAAACTGCTCATGTAAGATCCCACATCGGAAGCGAACGTCCAGCGCCAAGGCCTTATAAATGCATGCTCATCTTAACTAGTAAGACGCGTTTAAAACCCTGAGGGGGACCTGGGTGGAAGCCCTGGAAATGGGTGGACCGGGGGGCCCAGAAGGGACAGTATCTGACAGGGTGAGTGTGCTACGCTACTCTGAAAGACGCGTTTTGCGACCATGGATGGATGCCAAGAACAAACCCGTTAGGGGGACCTGGGTGGAAGCCCTGGACATGGGTGGACTGGGAGGCCCAAAGCAGACAATATTTTGCTAGTGAGGTGGGATGTTACAGCTCAAATCCAAATTGTCGTAAAACCATGTTAGGACAATAACTAATACAACAGCAGGTTCCTATCAACGGGACCCATGGGTACTCACCACAATATGCCAGATAAGATTTGAAGTAAGAGTATCGACTCCTCCAATGAAATTGAGATTTACTTAGACTTAGAAACATTGATTCCCATGTGGTTCTTGCTACTTCATGCAAGTGTTTTTCAACAAAATTCTCTAGCTTATAGTAAAGATGCCATGGGGTACCAACCAAACCTGAAATCTTCCCCTCAATCATATGACTCATAGTCCAGACAAACAACAACTGCAAGCAACATCTTAAACGACCCCTTCCGACTTTTCTACAATAATTCAAGGATGAGAAAGTTTCTGCTAATATTGTTGTAGCAGGGTTAATTTTAAGGGTCACCACATTTTTAAATACATTGACGACCTCAAAATCGATCATTCCCTCAGCAGACGGGAAAAGAACCAAACCATATATGCCTAAGGCCAAAATTCTCAATCGAATTTCATTGCTTTCATCATGTAATCTCTTCTTGAATATGGCTTCTAGTTCATTCCAAAACCAACCCTGGCTATTTCCTCGTTTAGCTGCATGTGATTTTGCTAGTTGACAGTCTATCTGGGTAATCCAAGCAAAGTTAGAAAGTGCATGCTCTATAGGTGTGTAAAAGTACACCTTTTCTGACTTGGGACAATTTAGCAGGGATTCATACTCCTCAATAGTAGGGGTCATATCCACAGTATCAAAAGTGAAGCACCGATATTCTAGATCCCAAAACCCTATCATGGCCTCAAAACAAGCATGTTGGACCCTAATTTTCAGTAAATGTGATAGATCCCCATATTGTTTCTGGAAAGTGATTTGATCATGAGAGGATAACCTTTCCCAGCAGTCTAGCAGCTGTCTTGTACCAAGTGGTTTGTCATCTAATTTAACGTGTGCTGGTAATTGAGACTCAAATTCTGATGGCAAACAATCCCCTTCATCATGTTGGCTCAATCCTGATCTGGTCAAAAATTCCTCAATAGTAATGGGTTTTCCCATCTCACACTTCCTGAGGATCGGTGGAGACTTAATGAGCATATGAAATGTATATGAACATGTATGTTCATGCATTGACATTTGTTCGTGTCCTAATGGGTATATCCTACTTGATAGGATCTAGCTCATAAGGTTTGGCTCAGTTTAGTCTATCCTTAAAGATATTTTTTGGTTCTTAGATTGCCCGAATTACTCGTGAAGTAATCGGCCTCTTAACCTTATTCAACATGAGTAGGGGAGAAAGACTCCACAGTACTAGTTGCATAGGGTGAGTTACAATCCAAGCAAAAGTCCAAATGAGCATCAGTGGACATAAGTCACACTTGCCACTTGAATCTCTCTTTTCTAATCTTAAAAGGACGAGCTCGGGTCCAGAGCTTTTATGGGTTCACAGTGAAGTGTGTGAATACACAAATAAATAATATGTATGTATGTGATGAAATGAAAAATTGAAAAGAATCACAGTAGATATTGCATAAAATAAATAATGCAAATAAAATAAATGCCCAAAAATAAATAGCGATAAGAAAGAGCAAATGAAAAGCAAACACAAGCAGTTGGCTCAACCCTAAGTCCCCAGTGGAGTCGCCATTCTGTCGATACACGACGTCGGGCGACGGCTCCCGCTTTTTTTTGTTTATTTAACAAAAAGGGTTTTTTTTCTTGATTGGGGGAAAACAAAGATTTTATTGGAGTCGCCATCTAGTAATTTGAGGGAACTAGAAATCCCAAATTAGACACTGGTCCCAGAGATTCGGGTACGGGGTTAGTTATGATTAAGGGAAGGTAGACACCACCCTTAAAACATCCTTTCAATAGAAAGGTTACCCTTACTTGTGTGTTTTTTGTTTGATTCAAATGCGATTATATTTTGGGCTTATTTGTAATTCTTTTTTAAATGATTAACGTCGATCCCTAAAAATAGGAGACACGTTGAAAATGACATCAGTCCCTAAAAATTAGGAGACTCGTCTAAAATATTGACGTTTGTCCCTAAAAAGGAGAGTTACGTCTGGGTTACCAAAAGAAATAATGGATATAATCCATTATATTTTGGGTTTATTGGTAATTTGTTTTTTTTTAAAAAAAAGAGGTTAACGTCGGTCCCTAAAAATAGGAGACGCGTTAAAAATGACATCAGTCCCTAAAAATTAGGAGACTTGTCTAAGATATGACGTTTGAACCCTAAAAAGGAGAGTTACGTCTGGGTTACCAAAAGAAATAATGGACATAATCCATATTTGGTATTTACATTTTTGACATCGGTCCTTTTAAAAAAAGAGACGTGTCGACTTTGGTTTTTGTATTTTTTACAACATGCAAGAAAATTTACAAGCATTTATATATATAAAAAATATCAAAAATACCAGTAGAAACCCCGAAAAATTACATGAGTGCCACTGTATAGGTAAAAGACTGAAATACCCTCGAAGTTCTCCGAAAATTATGAAAATGCCACTGGCGGCGCGTGTGACTCACGCGCGGTTACTGTTGGTAGCGGCGAAAATTTCCGGCGAGATTTCTGACCAACCGATGGTCGATCCTGGTAGATCTGAGGTCGAGGATTCTGATGGTGGTGGTCTCGATGGCCGTTGATGGCTGAAGAAGGAGAATCAACGACTTGAAGCTTCGGTGGCAGCCGACGATCGCGGCCCTTATCCGGCCAAACGGGGCGGAGAAAACGATAAAAACCACCGGGGTTTTTCTTTACAGCAGGGGAGAAACCTTTCTGTGGTGTTGCGGAGGCTAGAGACGGCCGGAAAGTGGAGATCGGATGAGAGAGAGAGCGTCGCCGGCGAGAGGAGAGAGAGAGTCCGAGATTACGCTACGGTATGAACGCGTGTATGGTACACCGGTACCGCTGAACACTGTGCGCCGTTGGATCTCGGATGAAATGATCGGATGGCTGTGATTCGCTAGATCTGCAGGTTGATCGGACGGTCTGGATGAGCGTAGCTTTGTTGTGGTGTGGCGCGGTGTACCGAAATCTCGGTACACCCGGTGACGTGGCGCAACAGGATCAAAGCTTAGATTATTTCAAGGGCTGAGATGTGTTTGGGTTTTAATCTAGTGTGGTAAGCCCTATTGTATCCTATTAAATCAACGGTTCAGATCTAGATCTAACGGTTAGGATATATTTAGTATTTCCAAATTGTTTTTTTTTTAAATCAATATCCTACTCTCGTGAAGAAATAGTAAAAAAACTTAAATAGTAAATTGATATTCTTTTCTTTTCTTTCTCTTCTTTTTCTTTTTTTCCTGCGTACTGTCGCCTATTTATAGCCAATCAAAGGGGAGAACTCACATCCACCTTTAAATAAAAAATTATATTCACATACCTGCTACCTGTATAATTAAACTGCTCCGTTGAAAAAATTTACTTTTGAATTATTGATTTTGTTTTATTATATATAATAATAAATATTTATATAGATAAAATTAAAATTCAAATCAGTATTAGAAAAAAGCCCGATTCAACCGCTAAAATCAATTTTAAATGATCGAAAATTATGTTAAAACACTGGAAAAAAAACTTTTGACGGGTATCAACCCGGTGAACCGGGTTTTGACCAAAAATAACAGTTTTGACCAAAAATGGCCTGAAACTCATTTTTTACCCCGGTCGACATGGTCGGACCCGTATTGACTTGGTGGACTCGGTTTTGACCGAAAATGACAGTTTTGACCTGAAACGGCCTAAAACTCATTTTTTTACCCTGGTCGACATGGTTTGACCTGTATTGACTCGGTGGACTCGGTTTTGACTGAAAATGATGGTTTTCACCGAAAACTCATTTTTTACTCTGGTCGACATGGTTTGACCTGTTTTGACCCGGTGGAATCGGTTCTTATGGAAAGATGCGGTTGACTCGAGAAAAATATTTTTTGAATTTTCCTTTTTCTTAATTTTTTTGGATTTTTATAAATAATAATAGAAATAAAATAACATTCGAGAAAATCTTGGTGAATCCAAAATTGGGTTACAACAAGGGTTATCTAGAATAATCTTCTATAACCTTGTAAGTCAGCATTATTAGGTAGTAACAAAAAGAGGGAGGATAGTTAAGAGAGTTGAGAGAGAAACACTAGATAAAAATATATCTTCTTTTCAATCTTCTTTTTGTTCTTGAGTTTTTTCACTTTGGATTACTGTTTGATCTTATACTATACCCATTATTCTTCCAACAAAACCTATGTGAAATACTATTACTTTGACACTTTTGGATCAGTCCAAGCCAAATGCCAAAAGTGTGATGTTTTGAATAAATGAGTAGGAAAATACAATAAAGCCCTTGGAGGCTTAAAAGTTGGAGTATAAATAAATAAGGGTATTGTAGTAATTAGATAAGCATAAGAAATATAAATAGAAAAAAAAAAAAGAAAAGAGAAGAGATCTGCATATTTTGAGTGAAAAACCGTGAGAGAGAAGGAGAGAAAGGGAGACAGAAGAAGAAGAAGAGAAAAGAGGGAAATTAGAAGGGAAATAAAAAGAAGTTGAAGGAAATAAGTTTAAAGGTAAGATTATGTATAAATATGTGTTAATTAAGCTTTAATTTCGGTTTTGATAAATGTTAGGGTTTTGAAAATTTATGTTTCGGGTTAACTGATGAATTAAGTTGAATGTTATGGGCTGATTGTTGTGGGTATTTGATTATTTGGTTGATTTTGAGAGATTGAATTGAAAGATGATGATTTTGAGTTATGAATTGTGTAAATGGTGAATGTTGAGTTAGAAATTTGGCAAGAACAGTAGGTAATCTGTGAGAATTCTGGGTTGGAGGTTGAAGATGATGAAAATTCAATTTGGTCCCTTAATTTGCAAAAATTACAGTTCAGTCCCTGAACTTTGGAAAATTACAAATTGGTCCCTGGAGCATATTCCGAGATTCTGAACAGAATAACATATGAATTATGGGCAGAATTACTGTATAGATATGAAAATTTAACACTTTCAATTTGGTCCTCCAATTTGACAAAAATTACAATTTAACCCTAAAAATTTGGTAAAATTCCAGAATGATCCTTGGAGTATAATGAGATGATCTGGACAGAAATGAGGATGAATTATGGACATAATTCCACTATATTCATGAATTTATGATATGTTTAGTTTGGTCCTCCAATTTGACAAAAGTTGCAATTTGACCCTTAAAAATATGATGAATTCCAGATTAGTCCCTAGCTGTAATATTACCTTTTTCAGATTGGTTTGATGAATAATTGAGGGTTATTTAGTGAATTATTACCAATTTTATTATTTGTTTTATTATGGATTAGATTTCGGGAAAACCGTTAAATGTTGGGTTTTTAGGAAAGATAACTAGTTAGTTCAAAAACATTTAGGGTTATGGAATACACCCTTAGATAAGTGTATTAAATAGGTTATATATATTCTTTTGAGTCATTCTTAAATATGTCTCCTTTATATTCAGATAATCCTGATATTCTACCGGCGGGACGTCAATAGGATTTTCTTCGATATCAGCTTTGAGTTTTGTTGCTTTCGAGTAAGGTGAGTGGATAATTTTCCATATGCATGAGAAATAATATAAATATTTGATTTGTTAATATGAATTGAATCATGCTTCTTGATAATATATATGTTGATTATTATCCTTGTTATGATAAAGCATGATCAATTATTGAATCTGAATTCTTGATATGAACCAACATATATTTTGAATTGACTTCTGAATTGATAGCTCCTCATTTGATTGATGTCATGAGTTGAGCTTTGAGATATGAATATGTTTGTTAGATTATGATTATGAACCTATGGTATGTCAGTCAGAATACCCATGCTAACATGGTAGTGTTAGTCTTTGTGCACATCGTATCTGAACCCTAGTTGGTCGGGGGAGTCACCAACCTGTGTGGACTGATTATCCCACAGTACGGAGCCTCATGCTTATTGCATTTTGATTTTCTGACGAGTTTTACCATATGATCTTCTTGTTATGGCCAATTTGAGAACACTTCCATAAGAACCTAAAGCCATACTTGTATATATATTTCTCATTGCTGCATTACCTCGTGTGTGTATATTGAACGTTATCTACTCACTGAGTTGTTGAACTCACCATCTCATTATTTATCCTTTTCAGGCTTATAGCTTGATAGCAGGTTACTTTTGTTGAACCTTCCGAACCTGCTTTTTGGTTGTAATTTGTACATTCTATGTCAAGTTAGTGCTCCAAAACTATGAATTTATATGAACTCTTGTATTAAGACAATCGAATTATGTTATAAAGTTAATTTTGTTATTAATACTGCGTTGAACTTTGATTGAGTTAGGATAAGTTTGTGTGTAAGTTTGGGTTCGCATAGGTATGGAACCTTGGAGGGGAACCTTGCCTATGTGCATGGATCCAGGATTCGGGTCGTGACAAAAAGCATGGCCGTAACATGCTCAACTAAGAGGTTAGCAAATAAGAAGAGAGAAAAAGGATACTTCGATCTGCTTGCAGTCTTTGGACAAGTAGATGCAGATTACAATGTTAACTTAGCCATAAAAATGTCGAACAAAGAATACTGAATGAGCTACTCTACTGAGTGGAGAATGGTGAGGTCAAAGGCAGTGTGATACTATTAAAATGCCATAACCACTTATTACAGTAAAAAGAACCAAGAGGTCGGCAGATATTTACATTCATAAGAGATCATAATTTATAAGATCCTACGCTGATTTACTCCACACATGAGAAACTCTGTACTGCGAGGAACTAGTTTCTGAAAGATTGTTAGCGTCTGCATCTTTTGGAAAAGATTTATCAATAAATGGATGTATCTAACCTACATGATTGCTCCAAAATTAATACAAAGAGGTAGCCAGCCAGCAAACGCCAAGTAATTAGGAAAGCCAAATAGATCATTGTATTTGTTGATCATGTTCTATCAGGCAAAGGCCCGAAAATACACACCCCATCAAGGTTTTCCAGAACATATGGCTTTGAAGTTCAGAAAATAAAATAAAAAATTGAAAAAAAATTAAAATTTCTTCTTTATGATATGCCTCTAGAAACATAGAACAAATTTATCGAAATGATAGAGGTAAATCAGAGATATAAACGGACAAGGAAGTTCACTAAGTTGGAGACTGTAAAACCATTGCAGACATATAAGCATAAAATAAAAGGCAACAGCTAGGAGTATAAATCCATGTATAACAAAACCTAAATCAATTATTTTCACCGTTCATTATAATTTGATGAAATGAACTCTACTGCTCACATCACAATGTTTCAATATTAACTTTAAGTGTTTAAATATTGGGGTCAACATCTAGGAGAACTCGTTAAATTTCTAATGCCGGAGATTCTGATAAATCAGATAGTGATTATGATCAATGGGATACAGATTTATTATAACTAAATCATGTAAAAGGCCTAATAAATATATTTATATTCTTGCCAAACCGATTATCTGATGGAAAAAAAGATATTTTTTGATCTGATAGCTGGATAACACTCAAGTTTTGCTAATGGATTCTAAAAAAAGGATTGTAATTCTTTTTAAACAATGTAGAGTAACTTATTAGTAATAAAATATGATTAGAGTTCTTGTTTTAGACCCTTTTGTAAATTATATCTTCAAATTCTAAGATGATTAGATTCATTATCGGTCTGAATTTCTCTAAACACACCAGACCAATACGGGTTTTGCATCGATCCTCAGATCATCCAAGGACGAGACTTAATTTCAATTAATGCATTATCCTCTCCTAGTTCCAAGGATTGAACTGTTATTGGCATTTAATTCTTCTCTTTTAATTCACTCTTTCTTCTAAAATCTTAATATTTTGTTTCTCTATAATTTTAATTGTATTTATGACTTAATTATATATTCTCGATTATTTGATTAATTAATCAACACTTGTCAAATGACTATATATATAATTATTTTTAATATGATTAATTAATTTTCTTCATGATAAGAAACACCAATTAACTATGATGTAAATCAATACAGTGTTGTTCCCAATCCTAGTCAATGAAGACTTTTGGATCATGAAAATATAGATATAATAGGCAAAGTCATTAGTGCTGCATTATTTTGCATACATATAATCTGTGGTCTTGCTGAGTTTTGAGTCAAGAGAGCTAAGTCTACGAACTTCTTTATTTTTTATTCATTATCCCTCACTCAATTTCTCATTTCCATTATGTTTCCCTTGCACTTCAATCCAACAATTTAATATCATCGATCCTTCTCGGCTCCAATTCAAACGTCGAGGAATCTTAGAATCAATTACAAGACAGGAGTATAAATCCATGTATAACAAAACCTAAATCAATTATGTCACAATGTTTCAAGATTTATTTTTGACAATACCAACACATCAAAACAATAAAAAAAACATAAAAAAATCAATTTGAAGTAAAAAAAATAAAAAAATTAATATTTTTCAAAAAGATTTCTCAAGCTATTAATTCTAAACAAGTTATTCTGAAAGAGTAGTCATACCATGAAGGAGCATGTCTAAACATTCAAAGTTATAAACATATTTATTCAAGTTTGGTTTCGAGCAGAAACTTCGTTCATCGTTTCCACTTTCAAGCACCCCAACACGATTCCTTAGCATCCCAAAAGAGACAGCAACGATCTTTTTATTTTATCCATTTAGCCCCTAAAGCAAGATTTAGAAATAATTCATTGTAATTTCTTTTATTTATGAGTCAGGATATCTTCTAATAAGCTTTCAAAAACAAAGGTTAACTTCTAGACGTATGCAAATTAACCATTGTGGTTCAACTTATATCTCAATACTCAATTAAGCTCGATACAATATCTTTTATTAATTAGGTCCTAAATATTTCAAACATTTCTTAATTGGATTCTTTTATCAATTTCCTTAATATTTTCTATCTACTATGCCTATTTTAATAAGAAAAAGGCATAATTTTACAGCAAATTTAATACAAAACTTGGCAGAATTGGATAAAGGGGTCCGGTTTATAAACCCTTAGGATCTAATTGATGAAAGTATTGTCTTGGAATTCAATTGATTATTAGGTAATACATCGGGGGCTAATTTTATGTTTCCACTCAAATGATGTCTTTCAAACAGCCTAGCGAGTTCACATGCTTATGCGCATTTCGAAAATTTAATTTTGAGATTAAGTAGTTTTTTTTAATGGTTTAAATGTAAGACGATAATCAAATGATAGATGGATGAGGCTTATGTTTACAGGCTCAATAATGCCTTTGAACATGGTTAAGAACAGAGTCCAAGTGTGTGTGTGTGTATCCTGTGTGTGTGTGTGTGTGTGTGTATCCTGCACGTTGTCATTTTACTTACTACTATACAAATTATAGTCCTCAGAAAGTCATTAATTTGTTTATTTTTATCTGGGTTTTGGTGCTTAAAACTCTGCATGTCCACATGCTGGAAAAGCAAAGACCCAATGAAGATTGGTTGATGCTGAGAAAGAAACTCCAATCTTCTTAATTTGTCTGTTTAATTTCCAGTAGTAATGTCATTGCAATATATTCACTGAACGAATTTATTGGTTACTTAATCTTCTTTTTTTTTATCTAAAAAAATATTAACTTAATTTTTTAAAATGATTTTTTATAATTGTGATGTGTTAATGTAAAAAAGTAATATTGTTTATTATATTTATAAACAATATTAAATATATGTGTGCAAAGTCATGAATTCACATTACCAACCAAGTGCACAGGAAAAGTTGATAGGAACTTTTGGATAATTGAAAAAGACTTTAATTTTGGGTCGTGAAAAACAATATAGATGTGTGCAAAGTCATTAATTAGTGCTGCTCCATTGCTTGGCGTAATTATTACTTTGCCTTGGTTTCCATCCAAGTTCCGATCGAAGACTTGGAGGTAAAGGACAGACCAAATGAAGAGTGGTTCTCCCTTGTTGATGCTGAAAGAGAAAAACCTTTTAGGACGACCAATCCCCCAGCATCTAATTGAGTGCAAGAACCTTCAAACTCCATTAATTCTCCATTGTTCAATAAAGCTATTGGATAATTAAAAAAGACTTTTTGGGTCGTGAAAAACATATTATATATATGTGTGCAAAGTCATTGCTTGGCGTAATTATTACTTTGCCTTGGTTTCCATCCGTCTAGAAACAACAATTAATTAGTGGGGCATTATTCTGCACAATTTTAATTTTACTTTATTTTCTATTGTTCATATTATGTTTCTGTTGCATTTTTAATACTAACAATTATGTGCGCTCATGAACAAATTAGTCTTTCTTTGCTCCGATTAAATTAAAGGCACATCGGAGAAGATCTAACTTAATTTCATTAATTAAGGCTTTATCTGAAAATTTGATTCTCTAACTTGGTTGTCTATATATATCCATGTTTTCCATAAATTAATTTATATTGTCCCGTTTTCACCACTCACAAGTGTTTGGAAATATAATAACAGTTATATTTTAAAATACTTTTTATTTAAAAACATATTAAAATAATATTTTTTTATTTTTTTAAATTATTTTTGACATCAGCATATCAAATTGATCTAAAAACATTAAAAACATATTAATTTAAAATAAAAAAATTTAATTTTTTTTAAAAATACTTTCCGACCACAGTGCCGAACACTGTCTTAGTCTACTAAGGGACCGAGCTACTTGATAGGCTACAAGGTTTCGTTTGTTTATTCTTATAACTTTTAATATAAAATATTAAAGTTAAGGATATTTATCTTCCTATATTCCTAGATATATAAAAATTTCTAAAACTTATCATATTTTTATTGCCATGGATATATATATCCCACATTAATATTGTGTAAGAGGTATTTGTTCATCACTTAATATTTTGTAAGAGATATTTATCATTTATTAATGCTATAAAAAAGAAATGACTTTCCAGCCTCTCAACTCCATCAAAATAACAAGGTTCATGGGTTATAAATACTCCCAGAACCATATACATAAAAGGTTTACAATCTTTATTTTTTATTGTATATATATTTTTAAATTATTTGTTTACATAATCTCAATGTTAAATTATTTTTATTTAAAATAGATAAAGAAAAAATCAAAGTATATAAATTGAAAGATTGATAACCCAGAAAAGTGTTGTTTTTTTATAAATATTATTGAATTAAGCCTCGTCAAAATTTGTCAAATAACTATTTAATTACTTTTAATACTAAAAGGATTAGTGAATTTAAGAAAAACCCCTGAAACACTATTTAATTCATTGAGGAAATCAATATTGTGGTTTTTTTATTCTTAGAGTACGGTGGAGATTATTTTTTAAAATATTTTTATTAAAAAATATATTAAAATAATATTTTATATTTTTTATTTTATAAAATTTATTTTTTAACAAGAAATCAATATTATCGTATTCCTAGCATATTTTTATATCGTTTTTATATATCGATATCAAGTTTTTACATATTATACTCTTGTTTAGTAATCAGCAAAGGGAGCTCTCCTTGCGTGGAGATATTTGCAAATGAATAACTCAACCCTCAGTTCCATACTTTCTGAGAAAATGAAGATTGGTTTTCCTTGTTGACGCTGAGAAAGACTTTTTGGGCTGATACACATTACCAACCAAGTCCACAAGGAAGGTTGATAGCTAGGAACTTTTGGATAATTAAAAAATATATATTTATTTATTTTTTAAAATTTATTTTTAATAAAAACTTGTTTTTACATTATTTTAATATGATAATATAAAAAATATAGTTACAAAGAAAGTTCGAATTAGAACATAGACTTACTCTCAACAAAAAAGTTAATTTCAGAATATCTAAGATTATGAAAAATAAACAACCCCTAAAACACTATTTAATCCATTTAGAAAATTAATATTGATTTTTTTATATTTTTAATATACTAATATTAAAAATAAAAAATAAATTCTAAAAAATTATTTTTTATGTATACATAATTCCATAGTTTAAATTATTTTTTATTTAGAATAGAAAAAGGAAAAATCAATTGAAGGAATGAAAAGACTTTTGGATCAAGAGAAACGTTGTATATATTAGTGCGAAGTCATTGGTGCCAAGAAACAACAATTCAGTTTGCACACTTTGAAGTCAACAAGGAATATATATCTTGCCAATGTCAATGGAAGGTTGGAAAATTTTCTATCGTTAACTCTGGTAGTATATACTCACAAAAACACTCTGTCGATAAATACCGAGAGAATACCAAACAGAATATGAAAAATAAAAAAGAAAATTGTGTGATAATATGTAAGTTTTTGTAGACGAGTTTACTGATATAATTACAGTCGGATTCAAACCAGGTTGTCCGTACAGTGACGTGTCAAAAATACCAATAAAATTGCAATAAGAGTGACAAACAAAATAATTCTATCAGTAATTTCATCAATAATAATTAATATATAACCTTACCATCGATCCTCTTCTTTTTCTCATTCTTCCCTTGTATTCAAACTTCTCTTTAAATTCTAATGTTAGGAACATATATAAAAATATAAATAACAATAACAATCCTTACAAGAATACAGTAATCCTTACATACATAAGGACTGATGAGCCAGCCTGTCCCATCCATAGGGGATTATTCCCACACCAACTGCATGACAGGCCGAGAGCCTAAAAGGAAGGGAAAGGACAGAAGCGCACAACTGACCACAAAGTAAAAGTATTAATTAATTTTAAGAAAATTAACAGCCCCTGAAAAGATATCTAATCCATTTAAAAAATAAATATTGTCATGTTCCTATTCTTATTCTCATTAATAAATATTTGATATTGTGTAGCTTTTGTTTTTTTATAAAAACATATTGCCTAAAAAAGCATTAAATTAAATATTTTATATTTAAATTAAAAGAAATATTTTATATTAAATATTTTATATGTTTTTTTATATGTTTTTGATGTGTTTATATTAAAATTAAAAGAAATATTTTATATTAAATATTTTATATGTTTTTTTTATGTTTTTGATGTGTTTATATATATTAAAATTAAAAAGAATTAAATATATTTTCAATTAAAAAATACATTTGAAAAATATATTGCACAATATTATGAATCACACAGAAAGACTTTTAGGTAATGAGAAACGATATATGTGCAAAGTCATTAGTGCTCCATTGCTTGGATTGGATTGGACATATAAAGGTGAAGATGACTTTGCTTATCAATTTTTTATTTCAATTACGTATACATAATCCCATATTTTAATTATTTTTATTTAAAATAGAAAAAGGAAAAAATCAAAGTATATCAATTGAAGGAATGATAAGCAAGAAAAGTATTTTTAAAAAAAAAATATTACTAATCAATATTTGTCAAATAACTATTTAGTTATTTTTAATACTAAAAGGATTAATTAATTTAATAAATATTAGCAACCTCTAAAACTCTATTTAATCCATTTAGAAAAGCAATATTAATTTTTTTTATATCTTTTATGATTTTAATGTTCTGATATAAAAAATTAAAAATAAAATTTTAAAAAATATTATATTAATATATTTTCAAATAAACAACATTTGAAAAATAATTAAACAACTATACATTACCGAGCGCACACAAAAAGTATGATCCATAAGTGCAAAGTCGTTAGTGCCCCCATTGCATTGCGTAATTATTTTTTTGCCAATAAACAACAATTTAGTTTGCGCAATTTGAAGTCAATTTGATACGAACCTTACATGTTTCCAAGGTTTTTATTCTTACTTTATTTTTTTAATTATTAAATCTTAAAAAATATTCTTCAATTAAAAATATATTGAAATAACATGTTTTCAAAAAAAAAAAAAATTAACATCAACATATTAATTTGATGCTTGTATAATTACCGCTAGATGAGTTAAAAAGAAAGTTCTAATTAGTATTATAAGCTATATGTTGAGTTACAAGGTTTTATTTGTTTATTTTTATGAATTTTAATATAAAAAGGTATGATATTGTATAAGTGATATTTTGTCCTTAGATATATAAAATGCTTTCTAAATATTTTATACAATCTCATGTTTGATCATTTAGATTTGAAATATCAATTTTTTGATGCCAACATCCAAATCATTGATAAATTTCAAATGCTTTTCATAATTGGGATTAATTCATTAGTTTCAAGTAACATTTTTCTATATCCCTAGCAGTATAAAAATCTTCTAAAGACCTACTATATTTCTATAACAATTAATATTTTATAATGAATATTTATCTCTTATTAATATTATGCAAGAGTTATTTGTTTCTCATTTAATATTGTGTAGGAGATATCAATTATTTATTATTTATTTACATAATTTCATTCTAGTAAAATAACAAGGTTTAAGAGCTATAAATACTCCTTAAATTATTCAGGTAAAGGGTTTATAATTTTTATTCTTTACTGCATAAATATTTTTTAATTATTTATTTACATAATTCCATAGTTTAAATTATTTTTTATTTAGAATAGAAAAAGGAAAAATCAATTGAAGGAATGAAAAGACTTTTGGATAATGAGAAACGTTATATATATTAGTGCGAAACAACAATTCAGTTTGCACAATTTGAAGTCAACAGGGAATCAAGTTGATAGGAACCTTTCATATATATTGCATATTTCCATCGATTTTTATTCTTACTTTATTTTTTTAATTATTAAATCCTGAAAAAAGGTATTTTAATACTAACAATTAATATGTTCTCATGAGCAAATTAGTCTTTCCTTGCTCTGCTCCGATTCTCTTTCAGCTAAGGAAACTTGTTTAATGCTTCAACCAGTGACTTTGATTTCGTCTATAAATACTACTAATAATGCCTTTCTTTACTTCTCATCTTAAATTCCCAGTTAATTATACTTTGAATCCTGTAAGGCCAGCCAACATGGGGTTTTCACTACCGTGCCTCTCTCAATCTCTCTCTTTCTTTCTGCTTCTCTTCCATTTCCATTCAACAATTTCATCTCTACTCTCCTCGAATTACTCTTTTTCTTCTTCTCATTTGTGTGCTCATCGCCAATCTCTTTCTCTCCTTCAATTCAAACAATCCTTCTCCATTAATATTTCATCCCACAGCATCTAATTGAGTGCAAGAACCTTCAAACTCCATTAATTCTCCATTGTTTGTCAGTTTTCTAGCAACTGTTCAATAAAGCTATGGCCAGAACGTGTTGACTGGATTGGATTGAAGTGGACATAAGAAGGTGAGGATGACTCTTTAACTCTGCATCCCCACTTGCTTAAGCTGTGATGTAAACTACGACTGTAAATTATTAAGAAGTTTTCTTCCGATGTTTTCTTGGAAATTATATATTAGTGGGCAAAACAATCTTCGCATAAATTTCATTGCTAAATACAACCTTGGAAAAACATCTCTGAACATTCAAATTAAGCTGTCACAATTTTTAATTTTAATTTTTATCTTGCTATAAATATTTCATGTAAATTTCGGAATTCATACTTATCTACCTTTATTAGCACTTGTGTTAGTGAATTAAGGGACATAAGAAGGTGAAGATGACTTTGTTTATCATTTTTTGTATTTCAATTATGTATACATAATCCCATAGTTTAAATTATTTTTTATTTAAAATAGAAAAGGGAAAAATCAAAGTATATCAATTGAAGGAATGGAAAGAATTTTTGTGTGCTCAGCATGCAAAGTCTTTCTCTCCTTCAATTCAAACAATCGTAATTTTCCATTAGTAGTTCTGGTTTCAACACAAAAGATCATAAGCATATTTTTAAATTTATAATTGATATAAAATCAAAAAATCTAACATGCATATTAATATTAAAATTAACTATGTTTAAATTAAAATAAGAAGGATATCTCATTATCAATGATGAATTATTTGTCTTTAAAGCTTTATTGCTCCTCATGTATTTAAACCAAATATAATGTGACTCAAATATTTCTCAATAAAATAAATCTAAACTCTAAATTTAAAAGGAAAATCAATGCATAAACAATAAATAAAGATAACATAAAAGTGTAAAATCTTAAAAATTCCCACAATGAGTTTTGTTTATATGAAAAATGAGTTGGAAATTATAGTTACTTGAATTATTTAAAATATAAAAAGGAAAAATCAAAGTATATAAATTGAAAGATTGTTAAGATCGGAGCCATCCGAAGTCCGATTGGGGTGATCTCAGTGTCGTTTCCAATAGTTTTGGCCGTTCCGGACACATCTGTAAGGTCAGATTTGACAGATTCTGTTGCGGTGTGCCTGGAACGGTCTTTTCCATTCTGATGCCATTAATAGCACAATACTCTTTGAAACCTCCATCAATGTATTCTCCTCCATTATCGGATCTCAAACATTTCAACTTCAGACCTGATTCAGTTTCAACCATAGCCTTCCACTTCTTGAATGTTTCAAACACATCAGATTTATTTTTCAGAAAGTAGACCCATACCTTTCTGCTGTAATCATCAATGAAGGTGACGTAATACCGAGAACCTCCAAGAGATGCTACTGGAGACGGTCCCCATAAATCTGTGTGTATCAGTTCTAGCTTTCTTGGTCTTAAGGTCCTGCCAACCTTTAAGAAACTGAGCTTCTTCTGCTTTCCAAGAACACAGCTTTCACAAATGTCTAGATCAACATTTTTAAGCTCTGGCAGCTTTCCCTTTGATTGAAGTATCTTCATCCCCTTTTGACTCATATGGCCGAGTCTACAGTGCCATAGCTGTGCTTGATTTTCTGCTTCAGTAGAGGCAATAATGTCTGCAGATCTTGTGGTCATATATAGGGTGCCGGTTTTCTTTCCACGAGCCAAAACCATTGCTCCCTTTGATACCTTCCACATTCCTCCAGAAAAAAGGATTGAATGACCACTATCATCAAGTTGTCCGACCGAGATCAACTTCTTCTTTAGATCAGGAACATGCCTTACATTTTGCAAGTTCCATATAGATCCATTCATTGTCTTGATTTGTACATCTCCTATACCCACAATATCCAATGGTTGTCCATCGGCCAGATAGACTACACCGTGATCTCCAGCAATATAGTTTTGCATCATTTCATGGTGTGGTGTACAGTGAAATGAAGCACCAGAATCAAGAACCCAATCATCAACAGGACTATGCACAGCAAGAATCAAAGCATCTTGTAACTCGTCTGTAGTGGCGTTTGCAGAATCTGCTTCAGGTCTTTTCGGTTTTGTGCAACTCCTCATGAAATGACCAGGTTTGCCACAATTCCAACATTCAACCTGTTTTCTGGGTCCGAACTTGCTTTTACTTCTGTATCTTGATTTTGATCTGCCTCTTGATAAGCCTCTATCTTGTCTCCTCCCTCGAGTGTTAATGTTGAGAGCTGATCCTGAACTTGAACTTTCACCTGAGTCTTTCCTTCGCACTTCTTCAGCTAAAATCAAGTCTCGGATGTCATCATATTTCAGTTTGGATTTTCCAGCTGAATTGCTCACGGCTGTCCTCATACCTTCCCAACTGCTTGGAAGTGAAGCTAGCAAAATGAGTGCACGGATCTCATCATCAAACTCAATCTCAACAGATGACAATTGATTTGTAATGGTATTGAAGTTGTTGAGATGTTGTGTCACAGAGGTGCTTTCTGTCATCTTCAAGTTGAACAACTTCTTCATCAGGTGCACTTTGTTATTTGCTGAGGGCTTCTCATACATCCCAGACAAAGCTTCCATTAGTCTTGCAGTGGATCTTTCTTTTGTAACATTGTGAGCAACTCTTCTCGACAAGGATAGCCGGATAATGCCCAAAACCTGTCTATCAAGAATTTGCCAATCTTCTTCTGGCATATTTTCTGGTTTGCTCCCCAACAGAGGAAGATGAAGTTTCTTCCCATATAAATAGTCTTCAATTTGCATTTTCCAATATCCAAAATCTGTTCCATCAAATTTTTCAATTCCCGCAGCTTTTATTTCATCTGCCATTTTAATATGTCTCGGATTTGAATCTGTCAAATCTGACCTTACAGATGTGTCCGGAACGGCCAAAACTATTGGAAACGACACTGAGATCACCCCAATCGGAATACGATTGTCAATACCCCTTTCCAAAAACAGAGTCATGGAAAGAGGGTACAGACTGCTGCTTGTGGGATGGGGTCTCTTGTGACCTGAAAACCGGGCATGTCACTGCACTGGACCTCTCATGCAGCATGCTTTACGGCACCCTCCTTCCCAATAATTCTCTCTTCTCTCTCCATCATCTTCAACAGCTCGACCTCTCTTTCAATGATTTCAACTCCTCCCATATTTCTTCTCGATTTGGCTAGTTCTCCAATCTAACACATCTTAACCTCAGTGGTTCAGATCTTGCAGGCCAAGTTCCGTCAGAAATCTCTCACCTCTCCAAAATGGTTTCTCTTGATCTCTCTTGGAACGACGATGTGAGTGTAGAACCAATTTCTTTTGACGAGCTTGTTCGAAACCTAACCAAGCTTAGAGAACTCCATCTGAGTTGGGTGAACATGTCACTCGTTGTTCCCGATTCCTTGATGAATCTGTCTTCTTCTCTGTCATCGCTCAAACTCATTTACTGTAGATTGCAAGGAAAACTCCCATCCTCAATGGGGAAATTTAAGCACCTGCAGTACTTGGATCTTGGAGGGAACGATTTTACTGGTTCAATTCCATATGGTTTTGAGCAACTCAGTGAGTTGGTTTCACTTCGTCTCACTTCCAACAACTATCTAAGTCTAGAACCAATTTCTTTTGACAAGCTTGTTCAAAACCTAACCAAGCTAAGAGATCTCGCTTTGGATCGTGTAAATATGTCTTTGGTTGCACCTAATTCCTTGACGAATCTGTCGTCTTCCTTTTCATCTCTTTCCCTTTGGAATTGTGGATTGCAGGGGAAATTCCCGGGTAACATCTTTCTCCTCCCAAACCTTGAATCACTCTATTTGTCATACAACGAAGGCCTCACTGGCTCTTTTCCTTCGTCCAATTTGAGTAATGTCCTCTCTTGGTTGGATCTTTCTAATACAAGAATTTCAGTTCATTTAGAAAACGACTTAATCAGTAATCTAAAGTCATTAGAATATATGTTTCTTCGTAATTGTAACATTATAAGGTCAGATCTACCCCTGCTTGGTAATCTCACACAGCTCATCCTTTTAGACCTCTCAAGTAACAATTTTAGCGGTCAGATCCCACCATCACTTAGTAATCTCACACAGCTCACATTTTTAGACCTTTCAAGTAACAATTTTAGCGGTACAATCACTTCGTAATCTCACACAGTTCACATGTTTAGACCTCTCAAGTAACAATTTTAGCGGTCAGATCCCATCATCACTTGGAAACCTTGTACAGCTCCGTTCCTTGTATCTCAGTTCCAATAAATTGATGGGTCAAGTTCCAGATTCTTTAGGTAGCCTAGTCAATCTTTCAGATTTAAATTTATCAAATAATCAACTAGTAGGCGCTATCCATTCTCAATTAAATACCCTTTCAAATCTACAATATCTATTTTTATATGGTAACTTGTTCAATGGAACAATACCATCCTTTTTGTTTGCTCTTCCTTTACAATATCTTGATCTTCATAACAATAATCTCATAGGCAATATAAGTGAACTCCATCACAATTCATTAAGTTACCTTGATTTGAGCAATAACCACTTGCATGGTCCAATCCCAAGTTCGATTTTCAAACAAGAGAACTTGGAAGTCCTTATTCTTGCATCCAATAGTAAATTGACAGGTGAGATATCTTCTTCTATTTGCAAGCTGAGATTCCTTCGGGTCCTGGACTTGTCCAACAACAGCTTGAGTGGTTCTATGCCACAATGTTTGGGGAACTTCAGCAGCATGCTCTCAGTATTGCATCTAGGCATGAACAATCTTCAAGGCACCATCCCTTCAACATTTTCAAAGGATAATAGCTTGGAATATCTCAACCTCAATGGAAATGAAATAGAAGGGAAAATATCATCGTCTATCATCAACTGCACAATGTTGCAAGTTCTTGATCTTGGCAACAATAAGATTGAGGATACATTTCCTTACTTTCTAGAAACGCTTCCAAAGCTCCAAATTCTTGTCCTAAAATCCAATAAACTCCAAGGTTTTGGGAAGGGTCCGGCTGCATATAATTCCTTCTCTAAATTACGGATTCTTGACATCTCTGACAACACTTTTAGTGGGCCATTGCCAACTGGGTATTTCAATAGTCTTGAAGCAATGATGGCCTCGGATCAAATCATGATTTACATGAGGACAACAAATTACACTGGCTATGTCTATTCCATAGAAATGACATGGAAAGGTGTAGAAATTGAGTTTACGAAGATCCGAAGTACTATGAGAGTACTTGATTTGTCAAATAACAATTTCACCGGAGAGATTCCAAAAATGATCGGAAAGCTTAAAGCACTCCAACAGCTCAACCTCTCTCATAATTCCCTTACAGGTCAAATCCAATCATCATTAGGAAATTTGACCAATTTGGAATCATTAGATCTATCTTCAAATTTGCTTACCGGAAGGATTCCAACGCAGCTGGGGGGTCTAACATTTCTTGCAATCCTAAACCTTTCACATAACCAGCTAGAGGGGCGTATACCAAGTGGAGAGCAGTTCAACACCTTTACTGCAACCTCATTTGAAGGAAACTTGGGTTTATGTGGATTTCAAGTACTAAAAGAATGCTACGGTGATGAGGCACCATCAATACCGCCATCAAGCTTTGATGAAGGAGATGATTCAACACTGTTTGGAGAAGGATTTGGATGGAAAGCTGTGACAATGGGGTATGGATGCGGGTTTGTGTTTGGAGTTGCAACGGGATACATCGTGTTTAGAACAAGAAAACCTTCATGGTTTTTTAGGATGGTTGAAGATATATGGAATCTCAAGAGCAAGAAAACAAAGAAGAATGTTGGCAGATGTGGTGCTGGAAGAAACTAGTTAATGCAATTGATATTTTCAAGTAAGTTTTGCGAGCATTTGAGTTTTCAAATTTTATGTTCACAGTTTATGGAGGCTATCTTTTCTCTACAATTTATTTGATCAGTCTTACCTTTCTAATTTTACAGTACAAACAAGATATCAAGTGGATTTGACATTTAAACAACACTAGAGTGGCAGATTCATGGTATTGGATTCCCTTTACAAACAAGATATCAAATGGTTTGGGTGCTGCTTCTGCGAAAAAGATTCCATGTATGTAATAGGTCAAGCAAGCAATAGTTTGTGTTAACTATAAAATCATTTATGTTTTATTGAGTTATGAACATTTCCTTATTCTTGATCACTTAATTGAGTCTCCCTTTCTGGGAGTATTTTGAGATTTATAGTGTTATGAACAAATTGCTCTACAAACCAGCGAGTAACTTGACAAATTCAGTTCTCATAACAACAGCAATATTTGCAAGCAAAATAAAGTAATTCTGATAACTTTTAACTCATAAATAACTATTAAAAGTGTAACAAACCCATCTCAACAGGTACAAACAATGTTTCACATCTCTTACACAGAGCCAAAATCATCAACAAAATCAGTCAACATTGGTGATAGGCAAGTTTATATCTAAAGCAAAAGAAAAGCTTTCGATTCATGCACTGAAATCGAAGAGCTGAAAGCAAGCATCATGTCCATTCATGCACTGAAATTCCATTCGGCTCAAGCAGCAATCACTCCCCCATTTATCATTCATTTAACTATTCATTAGTGTCTGATTACTATTTTTTTGAGTACGGATAAAAATGTTTTTTTCATTGGAGGGATAAAAAACATAAAATAAATCAATTTGTAGAGTGAATTTATAAGTGAACTTGAAAAGTTTGGTTTCGAATCCTAATTTCATCATAATAACCCAATTACAATCGATTTATGTAGTTTACATAATTCAAGGTTAAATGTACAAGTTTGTGTTAACTATAAAATCATTTATGTTTTGGGTCCTTTTTTTATGTGTCCATTTCCTTATTCGTGATCTCTTAAATCAATCTCTGTTTCTGGGAGTATTTTGAAAGTTATAGAGTTATGAACATATTGAAGCAATTCTTGTAAATTTAAAAGAACACTTGACTGATAGATTCTGTTATCACAACAGCAGCAATACTTGCAAGTAAAATAGAGTAATTCTGGTAACTTGTAAGACCTATTAAAAAGTATGATAAAACCATCTCAACAGGTACAAACAATCCTCTAAAGCATTGTTTATATCTAAAGCAAAAAAAAGCAAGATAGGTTTATACAAACAATGTTTGATAAGGAAAACATTAAAATAATTTATTGTAAGATATTGTCCTGCCGGGCCCATGAATAAATCACACTTTCACAAATCTTACATAAAACACATTCTAGTAAGTCACTGCATAAGAAGATCGCATTAATGCAGAACTCAAGATCTGTAGTACGACGCTGCCCCAGAAAACTGTCAATCTCGTCAATAAATATAAGAACTTCAATCAGATTATAAGAACTTCAATAAGAGCAAAAAAGCAACCACGCAAACTTAGTTAATTACTTCTAAGTCTGTTTCTAGTCAGCACAGAACCAACAAGACTTGAATGGATTCAGATGCAGAAAAGAATGTAATGACTAATGAGGGATGGTTTCAACACAACGATTTAGTTGCAAAATACAGTAATGACCACTTTCACAATTGCAAGAATGTATGCCATTCAATTACTTTTGTTATATCCCTGATGCAGGATATATAGAAATACCACACAGCAACAAAAATACCAATATTTTCATCATTTTGCAATCTTATTCATTAGAGTAAGATCCATTAGATAAGCAAGCTACAGTGCCCTGTTTTTTAAAGATAATAGAGCATCCAACAAAATCTTGTTGCTAATAAAGATCTTCAATAAGGACAAGTTAAGAATGTTCACAAAGTACTACCTTGCTTTCATTATCAGAGTGAAACTAAATTTCACTCAACATAATCGGTGGGTGACAGCAAGTTTTAGAATAACAATGCAATAATTTTAAACCATCATTGATTTGCTAATGCAAGACAAAGCTCAAGCACAAGAGAGGCAATTCAAATGAGATCTATACTCACCGAGCTTTTGTGCATCGCCAAACCACTTGCTCATCAGATTAGAGATCCTCACATTTATAAAAACAGCTCTAGAGTCTCTGACAATAGCTTTTGCAAGCATGGTCTTTCCTGTGCCTGGAGGTCCATATAACAATACCCCTTTTTGTGGACCAAGAAGTTTCCCGTGTGAGAAGTGCTCAGATTTCCGCAGAGGAAGAATCACCAGTTCATACAAAGCTTGCTTGATAGATTCCAATCCTCCAATTGATTCAAAAATAAAAATACAAAATTGCAGCATATTGATAAACCATTAGACCGACCATAAATTCTAAAGCCTCTATCCCAATCAATTACATTTTCAACATGAGAACATGGCCATATTCAATAGTGTTTAGAGGATAGGCTTGATTGTTACGAAGCAGTTTAAATCTTCTACAGAGCAATTGCAATCAGAAGGTTTCTTAATTGAAAAGTTGGTTTTCGAATCCAAATTTCATCAGGCATAGAAAGAACTAATATCTGTATTTTCCAGTTATAGCAATCATATTGGTTCAAGGCCAAGTCTTCAAATTTAATTCCTTCCAACTATGAACCCCTCCCAGTCAGTCACGCAAGAGGCTAATACTGAACATAGCAGCCATCAGCGTTCACATAGTATCATTTTCAAAAAGGGTGGACTCACATAAATGGAACTAATCATGTGCCATTAGTTTATGATATAGCAGAGACTCAAATCCACTCCATATGATGGATCTTTTCATATATTCAGTTGACATTAGAAACTGAGTATTTGTTGCTTGGTAGCAGCCAACAAAGTATAGACAGCCTAGAAAACAAATGGCAAGTTTGAAGACACCAGGAAATATTATAACTGGATGGTTGAATAAACAATGACAACAGTACTATAGCACCAGCCCAGAGGTCAACATGACAGTACAAAAGTTCCAATATATCCGAAACGAACTTGGTCTCCAGTTTCCACCAACCCAAAATAACTCCATGCATCCAACAATAAGAAACCTAACCTTATACTTTTTCCTCCTAGAAGCAATTCCTAATGATACCTGAGAACGATCCTGTTTTCCACGCTTCTTTCTTCTCCTTCCTGCCAGAGAGTTGGTTTTTTTCCAAATTGCCGTAGATTTCATTAGAATTCAGAAAATTTGTAGAAAAGGTCTCTCGCTCTTACTGCACACCTGCCACTTTCTTTCGTGTGATTAGGATTAAACTACCCTGCATCTAACTTTATCTATAGCTCAGATTAAGGAGCTGACAACATGGTTTAAGAAACTCAAGAACTCATGAGAGACTGAAAGAAGCTATAAGAGATATTGAGCTGAGATGGGTACCATCATAATCTGTGAGTAAATGAGTGACTAAATCAAACCCCCAGCCATCAAAAATCTTAAAAAACAAATCAGTAGCTGCCTAAACTGTTCATTTGCTAAAACTACGTTTTTCAGGATAAAAAACTCATGTTTATATCAGATAATGCACTTTATATTCCATCATCTGGAGAATGTTGAAAGGCATGATGAAGACCAGTACATGAGGTCTCATGGCTTTGGTTGTGTCAACAAGAGGTTCAACAACGGATAAACACCACTGGGGCAGGATTTTACTAATACAATTAATAATGATCATGCTCCATGTTCAATCAATCAAGGGTTAGAATCAGGGTTTGAGCTGGTAATTGGGAGCTTGAGTTCCAAACACCAAATTCTGTTACCTCTATCCAAAGGGGAGTAAGTGACAAATGAATTCAGGCGCTGGAGGCATTCTAGACAAATGTAAAGGATTTGGTCTTGCAGACAACTTGCAGCTATCAATTCAGGAGTTTAGAACAAATCTATTTTTGGTAATATTCTTCCCACTTTTGTTGCTACTAGGTATAACTATTATAAGAATAACAGATGAACCACTCTTTTTAGATTTCTCGGGTGATCTGGAAAAATGAAACCAGCAACGCATTCAGAGAGAGAGAAAATGCATCTCTCATGTGAATTCAAGCATCGAGCAATGTGAGAATTTATGAGAAGCAGCACAAGCAATATAATACTCCACATTATATTAAAGATAAAGGATAATATAGAGTATTAACAAAACTTATAATAAATGAGGAGTGATATTAACAAATTATAGACTGGGAATATCCCCACCTTTTTGTTACATTCTAGATATATCAATTGAAAGAAAAATGGCCCATAAAATCTATATTTTGTCAATACATATAAATGTTTTCCATAAATTAATATAGCCGCGTTTCCAACAGTCGCTCCATAAATTAATTTGCTACTTGATAATCTTGAATTCCAAATTTGGTCTTCACCCAGCTTAGGATGTTTCACACTCCCAGTCTATATATATCCATGTTGTATGAAACTTGTTTTCGTGCTTCTCCCAGCAGTGAGGAAGATCAAACATATTATAATGACTTTGATTTCGTCTTTAAATGTGTTACACACTCACCCATCCTGTCAGTATCTGCTCCGATGCACAATCTAATATTATAGACTTCTCTTTGGTCTTTCGGATCGGGGCTATGTACTAATTCCTTTTTGATGGTGGAAAGGAAAGGTCTTGAGAATCCAACAGTAACTTATGAATCTTGAGTGCAAATACCTTGAAACTTCAATCTTTTTTCAGTTTTATTAAGTACGCTGCTCTGTTTTCCAGTAATGGTTCAGTGATGTTAATTAATGCAAGAACGTGTTGACTAAATTCACTCAATGAATTTATTGGTGTACAAATGTGAATTTAATTAGATTGGAGTGAACATGGTGAAGATGACTTTCTTTATCAATTTTTTATTTTAATTATCTGGGTATATAATGTTAGAGAATAATATAAATTATATTCTAAGACCTTATCTAAAAGCTTAAACTATGGGGTTGAGATGATTCTTTGACATGGTATCAGAGCCTTGATGACCAAGTGGTCACAAGTTCGAATCTCACTACCCTCATTTATTTGATAAAAAATAAGCACAAGGTAACGTGGGTTTGTGCAAGTTTCAAGCCCAAAAGCTTTCACTTAAGAGGGTGTGTTAGAGAATAATATAAATCATATCATATGACCTACCTAAGAGATTAAGCTATTAGGTTGAGATGATTTTTTTGACCCATAATCTCATATTTTGAGTTTTTTTTTAATTAAAAAACAGTTCTTAAATTAATTAAAATGGTATTCAAAAGATTGTTTTAGAGACACAAATTAATCAATTCACAGGTAATGTAAGTTAATTCTAACAGAATTGATTGAGATACCTTGATTTGAGTAACAATCACCTGTATGGTACAATCCTAAGTTTGATTTTCAAACAAGAGAACCAGCTGGAAATCGTTTTTCTTGCATCCAATAGTAAATTGACAGGTGAAATATCTTCTTCAATTTGCAAACTGAATATTTGTCAAACAATAACTGCAGTAGGTCTACACCACAACAAATTACGAAATTACGGAATGAAATGTGGCTAGGATTTTGACAATTCAAAAACTTTTTAATTGAATATTAATTGTTTCTATGCACTCTATAAAGGCTGAATTGTGGTAGATTGTAGAGCCTGATTTATATTTCAAATGACATTTCAAATGCATAACCTTAACTAATGAAATGTCGCTAGGTTTCCTCTTCTTTTTTTTTTTTCATTTTTAAATCCTGAAAATAGAACATGAGATATTATTAATTATGTTTCTCTTGCATTTTAAAACAACAATTTCATCGTCCTTCTACTCAAATATCACCTCTTCAACTAGATTATGTGCTCATGAACAAAAGTTGAGGAAAAAGGACAACATTATTTTACCAAATTACATGGAAACAAAAGTTCATTTTTTAGCTACCTAATTTAAGGTGGAGAAGATCTAAATTGAATCTTCGACAAAAAAAAAGCTTTGGAATCATTTGTAGTATCCTTGATCACAATACTAAGAGAAAAAAAATCTTTTGCGACTGTTTACTGATCTTAAAGCAACCTATCAAGAAGCAACAAAGAAGAGTTCATTAGCAACAATAAACAAAAAGTTGAGAAAATGACATCCGACGAAAACAAAAGTTCAATTGTTAGAGAAGATCAAACTTAATTTCATTAGTTAAGGTTTTATCTGAAAATTTGATTCTGAAACTTCAAACTTCAAACTAAGGGACCTACTTTGATAGTCTTATATTTAAAATTTGGTCAGCACCCAGTTAAGGATGTTTCACACTCTCATGTATGCTTCTCTAATGCTTCTCCCAATGAGAAAGATCAAACATGTAATAATGAATTTGATTTCGTCTTTAAATGTGTTCCACATTCACCATCCTGTCGGTATCTGCTCCGCTGCTGCGTATAGTAAGTCTCTTTCGTTTTTTTTGTACTACAGAAACTGAATGAATAGCACAATCTAAGTCCTCAGATTGGTTTGTCTATATATACTACTAAAATTGCCTTTCTTTGTTTCTCATCTTTCCCCGACTTCCACATTTCCCTCCTTCAATATCCCACATTTACTTTGAATCCTGAAAAGCCAACATGAAGAATTATTCATTATCCCTCGCTCAATTTCCCTGTTCCATTTTGTTTCTCTTGTATTTTCTTACAACAATTTCATCATCCTTCTCCTCAAATTTTTCCTCTTCTACTCAGTTGTGTAGTCATCACCAAGCTCTTTCTCTGCTTCAATTCAAACAATCTTTTTCCATTCAGAGGTCTCCTTTTTGGTTTGCTAGAAATTTTCAATATGATCAATATCCCAAGACAGAGTCATGGTAAGAGGGTACAGACTGCTGCTTGTGGGATGGCGTCACTTGTGACCTGAAAACCGGGCAAGTGACTGAACTGGACCTCTCTTTCAGCATGCTTCACGGAACCCTGCATTCCAATAATTCTCTCTTCTCTCTTCTCTCTTCATCATCTTCAAAAGCTCGTCCTCTCTTACAACGATTTCAACTTCTCCAATATCTCTTCTCAATTTGGCCAGTTTTCCAATTTGATGTATCTTAACCTAACTCATTCAAATTTTGCAGGCCAAGTTCTATCGGAAATCTCTCATCTCTCCAAATTGGTTTCACTTGATATCTCAAACAAACATCTAAGTCTAGAAATAGTCTCTTTTGCCAAGATTGTTCAAAACCTTACCAAGCTATTTGGATTATATAGATATGTCTTTGGTTGCACCTAATTCCTTAACGAATTTGTCCTCTTCCTTGACATTGCTTTCACTTGTGGATTGTGGATTGCAAGGGGAGTTCCCAAGTAACATCTTTCTTCTACCAAACCTAGACTCCCTCATTTTGGCAGACAACAAAGGCCTCACTGGCTCTTTTCCTTCATCCAATGTGAGTAATGTCCTCTGGCAGTTGGACCTTTCTGATACAAGAATTTCAGTTTATTTAGAAAATGACTTCATCAGTAAGCTCAAGTCGTTAGAATACATATGGCTTCGCAATTGTGGCATTCGAACGACAAATGTAGCTCTGCTTGGTAATCTCACACAGCTTAGAATGTTAGACCTCTCACATAATATATAATTTGAGCGGTGAAATCCCATCATCATTTGAAAACCTTTCAAATCTACAGAGTCTACATTTATTTAGTAACTTATTCAATGGGACAATACCATCCTTTTTGTTTGCTCTTCCTTCTTTAGGTTATTTGGACCTTCATAACAATCATTTCATAGGGGCCATATAAGTGAATTCCAACATAATTCGTTGGAATACCTTGATCTGAGCAATAATCACTTCCATGGTCCAGTCCCAAGCTCAATTTTCAAACAAGAGTATTTGGAAGTCCTTATTCTTGCGTCCAACAATAAACTGACAGGTGAGATTTCTTATTCTATATGCAAGCTGAAATACCTTGAAATCCTTGACCTGTCCAACAACAGTCTGAGTGGTTCTATTCCACAATGTTTGAGCAACTTCAGCAACACTCTCTCAATTTTGCATTTAGGCATGAACAATCTTCAAGGCACTATCTCTTTAGCATTCTCAGAGGGGAATAGCTTGGGATATCTCAGCCTCAATGACAACGAATTGGAAGGGGAAATACCATCATCTATCATCAATTGCACAATGTTGGAAGTTCTTGATCTTGGCAACAATAAGATTAAGGATACATTCCCCCATTTCCTAGAAAGGCTTCCAAAGTTGCAGGTTCTTGTTCTAAAATCCAATAAACTCCAGGGTTTTGTGAAGGATCCGACTACTTATAATTCATTCTCTAAATTACAGATTTTTGACATCTTCAGCAATAATTTGAGTGGACCATTACCAACAGGGTTTTTCAATAGTCTTGAAGCAATGATGGTCTCGGATCAAAATATAATTTACATGACATCAAACAATTACTATGGTTTTGCCGATATTTATGCCTATTCCGTAGAAATGACGTGGAAAGGATTGGAATTTGAGTTTGTAAAAATTCAAAGTATCCTCAGAGTACTTGATTTGTCAAGTAATAGTTTCACTGGTGAGATTCCAAAATTGATCGGAAAGCTTAAAGGACTCCAACAACTTAACCTCTCTCACAATTACCTTACTGGTCATATCCAATCATCATTGGGAATTTTGACCAATCTAGAATCATTAGATCTATCTTCAAATTTGTTTACCGGAAGGATTCCTATACAGTTGGTAGATCTAACATTTCTTCAAGTCTTAGACCTTTCACATAACCAGCTTGAAGGACCCATACCCAAAGGAAAGCAGTTCAACACGTTTGATCATCGCTCATTCGAAGGAAACTCTGGTTTGTGTGGATTTCCAATGCCAGAAGAATGTAGCAATGGCGAGGCACCACCATTACCATCATCAAACTTTATTGCAGGAGATGATTCAACATTGCTTGAAGATGGGTTTGGATGGAAAGCTGTGGCAATTGGGTATGGATGTGGGTTTATGTTTGGAGTCATAATGGGATTTGTTGTGTTTAAAACAAGAAGACCTGCATGGTTTGGTTGAAGATCAATGGAGTCTTAATGCAAGCAGAACAAAGAAGAATGCTAGTAGAAATGGTGCGAGAAGAAAATAAACAATGCAGTCAGTATCTTCAAAGTTCGTTCTGTAAGCTGTTTCCTTTCAGATTTTGTAAGTATAGAACTATAAGTAATCATAACTACAGTTATATATTGTAGTATTATTTCTATAAAGGTTGTGCCTCAAGTGATACCAAGTGTTATTTTATAGTATTTAATTTTGTATAAAATGTTTATGACCAATAACATAAATAAAAATAGAATTTATAAATATTGAAAATTATAGGGACCAATTATGTAAAAATTATAAGTTATAGGGATCAAAAGTGTGAGTGAGTGGCTCTATATTCAAAGAAGAAACAATGAAGCACATTTTTTTTTTAATGTAATGTAATTATAATAAAAATTAGGAATAATACTATCTTTGCTAGAAGTTCAATTAAGACAAGCCCAATAATACTATCTTTGCTAGAAGTTCAATTAAAGCGTTTGTTTCTTTCAAATATTTTTTTAATTCCTTATTTCAACCTCTATTTCTACTTTTTTTAAAATAATAATAAATTGAAAATCGATAAGGTTTTATATTTTTATTATTTAACATACATATTTATATTAACTTTATATGTTTTAAATATGATTTCTAATATTATAGGAATAAATAGTGAAAATATTAAGAATTTTTTTTATTTTAATTTTAATTGCAAACTTTGTATTTTTTTTAATTTCATCATTTAATATTAGATTTATTACGCACTGAACTTCATAATTTATTTTGATTTACTTTCTATAAAATTATTTTAATTTTATGACCCGGGTTGTGAGTTTGAGGGGTTAGCCATGTTGACTCGGGTTATTTTTTTGTTATTTTTAATTATTATTTTTTTCTTAACTTCATCTTTCAATATTGGATTGATTGCGAATTGGACTTCATAATTCTTTTTTGATTTGTTTTCTATCGGGTTATCACAGTTTTATAACCTATATCACGAGTTTTATGGATTAACTAGGTTGAATTGAGTTTTTTTTTTATCTTTTTTCAATTGAATATTTATTTTTTAATTTCATCCTTCAACATTAGGTTGATTGAGAATTGAACTTTATTTTTTTTCCTTCTATTTTTATTTCTATGGAATTATCTTATTCATACGATATAGATTTGACAGATTAACCCAAGTTGACCTAGATCATTTTTTATCCTTTTTTTTTTCAATTTAATCATTTAGCATTGGGTTAATTGAGATTGAGCTTTATAAGAAAAAAAATATTTTGTTTAAGGTTATCAAGGTCTTTGACCTAGATCGTGGATTAGACTAGTTGACTCGAGTTTTTTTTTTAATTGAAATTTTTTTCAATATTGGATTAATTGAAAATTAGACTTCATAATTTATTTTGATTTGTGTTCTATAAGGTTATATTAGTCTTATAATCCAAGACATGAGTTTGGTCAGTTGACCCAAGTCATGATATTTGTGTTATTTTTTACTAGTTTTTCTTAATATCATTCTTAAAATTTTGATTGATTGAGAATTAAATTTAATATTTGTTTTGATATCTTTTTATAGAATTACCTTGATCTCACAACTTAGGTTTGATAGATACACCTGTGTTGAGTTGTTTTTTTTAGTTGAATTTTATTTTTAATTTTATCTTTTAATATTAAATTAATAAAAAATTAAGTTTAATATATATATATATATATATATATATATATATTACTTCCTATAAAAATATTAGGATTTCATAACTGTGTACGAGTAAAAATTAGTAAACATTTCATACCTTTCTCGCATTGAAATGTAAAGATTGATCCTGCTAAGCCACATAGATACATAATCTTATAAAAACCATTATATCTCAAATAAATACATCAATGAGAATAATTAATTAATAGTTAACAATTAATTAATAGTAATGATTGTTGTCGCTCAAGTAATCATGGTTGGTGAGCCATCAATGAGAAGGTGGCCCCCACTTTAAAGACTCTACATGTATATTAAGGGGTAAACCTCATTCTGGACCTTAAACTATATATGCATCTCAATCAAGACCTTGAACAATGTATTTTATCAATTAGATCCAAACTATGCCATATATTTCTCAATTGGGTATTTTTCTTAAAATTATTTCCATATAATTTTACTGTTTTATCATTTATGCAATGAAACTAGTCTATTAAAGGAAACCTTAACATTAAAATTGAGAGAAAATGGATAGAAGGATCCAATTGAGAAACCTCCGGAATACTTTGGATATAATTGATGAAATTATTTGTTCTTAAACTTAATTTATAATTATCTTATAGATTTTTGGCTAATGTCTTATGTTTCCCACAAATTGAATGTGGACTTGGCGGATAAAGATTCATCCCACATAAAGTGGGGCCCAACTGAATCAATTAGCTGACGTGTCCTTGTCCATTTGTATTGTTAATAGAAACCTCTTTAAAACCCCATTATTTTACTTCATGTTCCAGCAATCCAAACAACCCTCATAAGAAAATTTGCCAACGGCTTCTCTCTTAGGTTCGTTGCAAACAAGCCATTATCATCAACAACTCCTGATACTTCACTAGCTTCTTCTTTGGTGAATTCCACAAAGATCAAAGTAGGACAGGCAATTCAGAAACATTGTCATCTTGGACGGGCAGTTGATGTAAGGTTGTGTTTTAGAGGCGGAGACATGGGGAAAGGCCCAAGGATTAGAAAGGTGTTGGGGATTCCGGCTCCCCTATGCACGGACCGGTGGTGTTCTGATAGCTGCTCATAGGAGGCTAAGCACACTAGGACACAATATTTAACGTGGTTCGGCAAAACCGCCTACATTCATAGGAGAGAGTTATATTATTTAGAGATTAGAGAAAGGATACAATATAAATACATGGAGGAGGAGGATCACTTCACTCAAACTCAACTCCATTGCTCTCACACACTGCTGCACCTGACAGCAGGGTTGCTGCCCTTGGCAGTCCCTCACTTTCTCTCTTGTTCTCTTCACATTCTCACAACCCTCTTCTCTCTGTTTTCTCTCTCACGTATGCCTCTATTTATAGGCATCCATGGCAGCTCCTCTTGCTCTTTTGTCAACAATGGTGGCTGCCAACTCCAGCTCTTCTTCAACAATGGTTGCTACCACCTTTGACATTTAGGATGGGTGCACATGATTGGTGCAACTCCAATTGCAGCTGCTGTCTTTGTCAATGGACAGTGCCGTCCATTAATGGTTGCTGCACATTAATGGCAACAAACCCAACAATCACCCCCTTTGCTATTCATGTGGGGCAACTGTCCGCTTGCTTCTTCAACACAAGCTTGCATCTTGCAGCTCTTCCAAGCTTACCATTCTGAGAGCGTCTTTGGCCAAGTTTACAGCTACTCGCCACACCTTTCAATCGCCAGAGTCACCAAAGCACACCTTTTCTCACACAAAAGGATCACTACAACCAGATGGTCTGCCACATCACATCTGAAGAGTGTTAACGCTTGTCTCTGGGACACAACATTCCCCTTCGAGCGTATCAACCATGCTCGGTCCGGAATGATTCATCAAGCCTTACATCAAGGCTTACAACACCCCCTCAAACGGAAATTTATATTCCCAAGTACGACAGTCATTATCTGAGTATCTCAATATGATCACAAGCTCACCACTCTTCCAAAAGTCTATTCATCCAGGAGTTGCGCCTGCCTTCTATTCCACCCTAGGAACCACGCCTTACTTCTTCGTGAGTCTCTCGCTCTTAGTCTCAAGAGTCCAGGTAGCTTTCCACCTTTACCTATGGGGCAACACATTAAAGGTTGATCCATATATATCTTGATACTCTGAGTATTACAATGCCTTCACCGAGCTCACCACCTTGATAATAGTCAACTTGTTCCAGGAACCTGCGCATGCCCTCTACTCCTACATAGCAGCCACGTCTTAATGCTCCACAAGTCATCCACTTATTGTCCAAGGCAAATGTCTTCTAGCTCATTGATCTTTAGCATGGGGGAAATATCCATGAAAGTCAATCTTGCATTTGTCTCCATACTCATCATAGCCACTTCATTGGCTATACACCTGTCCACTCATATCTAGCCATCACATTGGCTCTGGGGCGTTCTGAACTTGGGCTCCTATCATGGCCCTCACACCTTCTCTAAGGTGTCTTCGCCCGTTGTCATAGGGCGGTCTGAACTTGGGCTCATATCACGGCCCTCACACCTTCTCTAAGGTGTCTTCGCCCGTTGTCATGGGGCGGTTTGATCTAGGGCTCATATCAAGGCCCTCACACCTTCTCTCTAAGGTGTCTTCGCCTATTATCATAAGGCGGTCTGAATTGGGGCTCCTATCATGGCCCTTACACCTTCTCTAAGGTGTCTCCGCTCGTCATCATACGGCGGTCTGAATTGGGGCTCATATCGTGGCCCTCACACCTTCTTTGAGGTGTTTTCGCCTTTCATAGACAGTTGCATCCTCCTTCAGTTAAGATGCTTCAAAGTGGCTCCAAAAGTCTCTACCACCATGTGGACTATGTGAGAGATAACTGCCACTAATTACATAGAAAGAGAAAGTTGCGGTATACTCCTCGCAATCCTCCACCTCGATTTCTATGTTTGGAGCTTCTACGCCTTTCATCATTGCGTTTAACAACTCCACCTACACCAACTCTCTTTGGTGTCTTCGCCTTTCATCATAGGCGGTCGCCTTTTATCACAGGCGTTTGCACCCCCTCAATTAGGTGCCTCCACAACAGCTCTCTTTCCATCCTTGCATGCATTGGAAAGGTCTTTGCCTGTTGTCTTCATCAAGAGCACAAGAGACTTCCTGTTATACAACTTTTCACACAGTCTCTGCTCTGAGCTTCATCTGGGAACTCTTCTTCTCCTTGCACCTGTTGTCTCATTACAGTACCTCCTACGGGTACTCCTGCACAATCTCCGTGTGCCCTCGTGCAATTTCTGTTCTCCAGATTTCTCCTTGTTCCTTGCTTATGTTTGACAACAGCTCATCCTGTCAGAACACCTGTCCAAGTCAAAATAGGGTGCCAATCTTTATCCCCTTGCTATATTTCTCTTCCATTATCAGGGTCTTCATCAATTCTCCTCTCGAGAAATCACAGTCATTGAATCTAACTTCTTTGGAGAAATCACCACTCCATCAGATCCTTGAACATACGAAACCCAACTGTTCCCTTGTGTCGTCGTCTTGCTAGTCTTCAACCGTTTCATTACAAACTGCTATATATACGAAAATAGTACCGTATGGATAATCCTTCCACTAAGCAAGTTCCCAGGAAAGATTGGAGGGGTCACACTGGTCTCGCTTAAAACCCAATCTCCTAGACAGAACTTCTCAGGCCATATCTATCCATCATACTGTCTTTCCGTATATACAACCATTTGCTAGCTTTGTTGCGGCTTTCCTTTACAAGTGATCTGGAATATACTGGTTTAATACATGATTTCTCAACATCTGGCGAGACTACCAGTTCTTAGATTCGTCAAGATTGGTCTTCGTCAATTTTCACTCTACACCTCTAATTGTCCACTTGATTGGGTGTCCAGAGTGTCCCAATTTTGCCTTCCCTCAAGGCAACTAAAATTTTTTCCATTTAGCAGTTCAGCACATGTAATTGGGTAAACATGTGCACATTCTTCTTCTTCATCTCCTTCGACCACCATGATGCCCTTCAGATGCCTTTTAATCGGGCAATCTGTCTTAATAATTCACCACCACCACTTTTGGTCTCAAATCTCAATGATCAGACCATACCATTGCATCCGGAATGATCAAATTAGCTGGAAACAAGTCTGAAATCGTCCAAATCGCATTTCAGACGGCTAAGATTTGATCAAAACAATTCTGGCCTGATGAACGGCTCAGATTCAATCTCAGATCCGGTTGCACGTAGACTCAGCTACACAGAATCTTCTCCCTTAGCTCGGCTCACAAACAGCTCGGCTCCATTCGGCTCCGCTCGGGTCTGATGACATGGCTAGTGGGTCCCACAGTGCTTACGTGTCTGCTGACTGGACGCTGACATGACATGCAAACTGTACATGCTGGCGTCATGATGATGTCATCATTATCCGGGTCTGCACGTGGGTCGGGTCGTCTAGCATTCAGGTCGGGTCAGCTCATCCGGTAGAAAAAGACGCGTGTGACACGTGGCGAGCGTCTGTGCGCGTGGCCAGCAACCTCGCCGGCGAGTGACGGCGCGTGAGGACATTTCCGACGTCCGATTTTGACGCCGTTTTCACCAGTGGCTTTGTCTCTTCCTCCTCTATACAGTGGTATGGTCAAAACATAATTTTGACAACTTTCATTTTTGAGCAAAAATCAAACACCACTTCAAACCATATGCTCTGATACCAATTGTTGGGGATTCCGGCTCCCCTACGCACGGACCGGTGGTGTTCTAATAGTTGCTCATAGGAGGCTAAGCACACTAGGACACAATATTTAACGTGGTTTGGCAAAACCGCCTACATCCACGGGAGAGAGTTATATTATTTATAGATTAGAGAAAGGATACAATATAAATACATGGAGGAGGATGATCACTTCACTCAAACTCAACTCCATTGCTCTCACACACTGCTGCACCTGACAGCAGGGTTGCTGCCCTTGGCAGCCCCTCACTTTCTCTCTTGTTCTCTTCACATTCTCACAACCCTCTTCTCTCTGTTTTCTCTCTCACGTATGCCTCTATTTATAGGCATCCATGGCAGCTCCTCTTGCTCTTTTGTCAACAATGGTGGCTGCCAACTCCAGCTCTTCTTCAACAATGGTTGCTGCCACCTTTGACATTTGGGATGGGTGCACATGATTGGTGCAACTTCAGCTGCAGTTGCTGCATTTGTCAATGGATGGTGCCGTCCATTAATGGTTGCTGCACATTAATGGCAACAAACCCAACAAAAGGTACCCTTCAAATTATGAATTCAATTTTAGATTTTTTGTGATTTTGGGTTACTGTGTTTACTAAAAGTCATGGGGTGGTGAGGGCAGAGGAAGATGCTGAGAAATCTAAGCAAGTATTGATTTGGTGTCGTCAACTATTCAACAAGTTGAGGAAGATTAAGGACAAGGAGTCTGATCATGGTAGACACATGAAAGGATTTGATAAGTTGAAGGTTAGGGAGCCAATGTCACAAGTGTTGGAGAATGATGACGATATCCTGATGAGGTACGGCTCTTTAACATTTTTGTTTTACCAAATTGTCGTCGCAGTTTATTGTTTATGTTGTCTTAGTTGTTTCATGTGGATTTAGTTACTATCCGTAGCTTCATATCATCAAATGTAAAGTCTTATGTATTCTTGCGAGTTAATTGATATAGACTTGTCATGAATAGTCTACTCCCAACAAAGGCTTTCCCCATAGCACGATTTGGCGATTACTACGGCACATGTAATTTGCAGATGATCTAGCATCATAACTTGTGAACTGTAGCGAATACCTTATCGGTTCTCTTACCTAGATATTTATGGACTGTTGCAAAAGGAAACCGCATTACCGTCTTCATCTTTCCAAATCATGGCTTGGCACTCAAAGTTCTTCTCTACATCTGGGTGTCAATGTAAAATGAAACTAGAGAAAGGATATTTTCTATTACCTTTAAGTTTGATGCATGCTTTTGGCTAGGTAAACCATTGCCCACCTGGACATATTATTCTTGTCTGCCATAGACTCATTATCTACACCATTTTCAGGCTGTTCACACAAAGTACTTTGACATGCCACCTCTGGCTGTCGATGAAGCAATTGTGCGGCTGGGAAATGTGGATCATGCCTTCTACGGTTTCGGGCATGCTGAAGGGGAAAGATACAGAATTTGAGATCAAGTGAACTCAAACTAATGAGATGTATTAACATGCTTGTATGAGTTCTTAGTTTATGGAAAATCAGACCCACTATTATGTTGGCGTCCAAACTTACCGGGATGAGAAAAAAGAATTTTGGAATCACTATTCAGTTTATATTAGATCGAAACTTCTGTTCATGTGGTGTCTAGTATTGACCCGTTCCCATGTCCCTTGGATTTTCGCTGTGTTTTCTGTTTAGAAATTCAGCTGTTTTTCCTCTTATGATGTCATTCTTTTTTCCTGCTTTCTCCCCTCATATGATATCATGTTTATTCTGTCATGTTAGGTTTTTCAAATTTCTTGCAACTTCTCTTGTTGATTGACAGCTTCCATCCGCGCTCTATTCAATGAATTTGAGCTATGTTGGTCATTTTTGCTTATCCAGATAGTTCAATTCTGCTATTCAAGCGATAGGTTCTACAATCTCAGTCCCTTTTTTGGTTGGACTTCTTAATATGTGTCCAACTGGGCCAGTCAGTCTTCCCAACTGTATTTACTTGGGATGAAGACCAATACATGAGGTCTTATGGCTATGGTTGTGTCAACAAGAGGTTCAACAATGGATAAACACCACTGGGGCAGGGTGTTTCAGTGTCGGGACTGCCATGAACTGAAGATTCACATCTAGAATTGAAGGCTCTAACAGTGGGTTGGGTATTGACATGAATGGTATGCTGAGGAGAGGGCAGGGTATATGGCACAAGGGTTATCTAGAATAATCTGCTATAACCTTGTAACTCAACATTTCTAGGTATGGACAAAGAGAAAAAGAATAGCTAAGAGAGTTTAGAGAAAAACACTCTCTATAATTGTAATCACTTTTATACAATTTGCATAAATTTCTTTTGTATTTGAGTTAGTTATAACTTAATCCTAGGACGTAGTTTTGCAAACTATACATTTAATCTCTATAATTTTAATTGTATTTATGACTTAATTATTCTCGATTATTTGTACTCTGCTCAACACTTGTCAAATGACTATTTTTTTTTTTTTGAATACGATCAATTAATTTTCTTCATAATAAGAAAAACCAGAGGCGTTCCCTTGAAACACCAACTAACTATGATGTAGGGGTGAGCAAAAAAATCGAGAAACCGAATAAATCGAGGAAAAAAAAACCGAAAAAACCGAACCGAAAAAAAAAACCGATTAAACCGATTTTTTTTTTTCAAAAAATTTTCGGTTCGGTTCGGTTTCGGTTTTCGAAACCCGAAACCGGAAAAACCCCAACCGAACCGAACCGGTTCGATTTAAGGGGTACTATAAATAGGAAAAAAAAAAACACGTTCTAATTTCTAAAACCTAATTAACCCTAAACACTCTGCGACTTCATCTCCTTGCAGCCGCTCCCTCAATCCTCACAGCCGCACCTCACACAATTCACATTTTCACCCACTTTGTAACAAAATCAAGTTAATCCACCTTCGATTCTTCATCCATATCCCTCTCTGGCTCTCCAACGCCATCTTCATCTTCAACCCAGCCAGTCAGCCACATCCCTTTCCCACACGACCACGAGTCACATGATACACACCCCATCGGCACACCGAACCTCCAGAGTTCAAATCTAGCAAACCAGTCCCTCCTTCTTTCACACCCGAACTCGAATCGTGTCCCAACTCACACCAGGTATGATTTTTTTTTCTGTCAATCTCTGTTTTTTTTTTTAACATATGCGAGTTTGAGCATTTTGTGTATTTTGGTTGATTTTTTTTCTGCATTAATAAATATGTTATTATGTGTAGTGTGTATTATGTGATTTAGCGCAGGGATGATTTAATTTTTTTGTGCATTCTGTCTCCAGAGTCCAAATCTAGCAAACCAGTCCCTCCTTCTTTCACACCCGAACTCGAATCGTGTCCCAACTCACACCAGGTATGATTTCTTTTTTCTGTCAATCTCTGTTTTTTTTTTTTTTACATATGCTTTGTGATTCTGTGTATTTGTTGGTATATCCTTACAAAAAAATCAGAGTTTGAGTATTCTGTGTATTTTGGTTGATTTTTTTCTGCATTAATAAATCTATTATTCTGTGTAGTGTGTGTATTCTGTGATTTAGCGTAGGGATGATTTTTTGTGTGCATTCTGTGTATTCTGTATGATTCTGTAACTTTTGTTTTTGTGTGTTCTGTGTAATGTGTATTATGTGTAAAGCCCCTCATTGCCATTCATTCTGTATTTCTGTTTAATACTGTAAAGTCTGTAATGTGTTGTGTTTTGTGTAATGTGATTATGTGTCCTATATTTAGTCATTAATTTCATTAATTCTGTCACTAATTACGTGAATAATTCTGATTAACATAATGGATATTTAAAATTCTGTCACTAGTTGTTGATTTTTTCTGGACTATTTATAAAAAGTTGAAACAACACCTCAAAGACAGAAAGGAAGAAAGAAATCTGTTGAAATCTGATGAAGGAAAATTTGATGGTGTGAATTTGAGACTTAGGCTTGGCAGTTGGCAGTGAACTTATTGTTATAAAAATCTGTTGCTATTTCCTGAAATGACTAAGAATCTGTTGCTTTTATAATATAGTATGTAAATCTGTTCCTATTGCATCTCGAAATAGACTGTTAATCAGAATTTCAAGGATAATTTGATGGTGTGAAATGTGTATTTGAGACTTAGGTTTGGTAGATGGTAGTGAACTTAGGATTGGCAGTGAACTTAGGCAATGAACTTAGGCTTGGCAGATATTTTGGCTGATATTACTTTCCATTTTGTTTTTTGTTTTTGCCTGACATTTAAGTTTCTATTAGTTTGATAGTTTTTTTGAATTTTAGTACATTTAAGTCTATTATAAATTATGGATTTTTAACATGTTTTCATTATGTAATAACAGATGGAAACTACTCAAATTCAAAATGCTTCATCCACGGGCACTACACCAACATCAACCACTTCTCCAACTTCAAAAACTATTGCAGAATCAACCAATGCAGGATCCACCACAGATACAAAAGGTAAACAACCTCAAGTCCTTACATCTAGGAAAAGAAATGCTGAAGATAGAAAAAAGTCACAAATTTGGGATCACTTTACAAAACTTGATGTTGATCCTAAAGCCCCTAGAGCTGAATGTAATTATTGTGGAAAACATTATACATGTCATACTATTGTTAATGGCACAAGTAATATGTGGAGTCATTTAAAAGTGTGCAAGAAGTTTCCTTTTGTGGTTGATAAGAAACAAAAGGTTTTGGTATTAGAACCTAAGATAGAGAAGGGTGAATTGGGAGAACAAAATGTGGGAAGTCTTAAGGCAATAGGTTATAATTATGATGAATGTAGACAAACACTAGCAAAGATGGTTATAATTGATGAGTTGCCTTTTAATTTTATGGAGGGTCGGGGATTTAAATTGTTTGCTAGGACTATGCAACCTAGATTTGACATTCCTTCTCGTTTTACAATTATGAGAGATTGTTTGAAACTTTATGTTGAAGAGAAGGATAGATTGAGGACAGCTCTTAAGGGTCAACGATTGTGCTTAACAACAGATACATGGACATCAATCCAAAATATTAATTATATGTGTTTAACAGCTCATTGGATTGATGATGACTGGAATTTGCATAAAAGAATTCTTAATTTTTGTCAAGTTTCCAATCATATGGGTGAGACAATTGGCCAAGTTATTGAGAATTGTTTGTTGGAGTGGGGGATTGATAAACTGTTGACTATTACATTAGACAATGCAAGCTCTAATAATGTGACCATTTCATATTTAAAGAATGTGATGAAAGATTGGCCAACTAATATATTGTCAAATGAGCACTTGCATGTTAGATGTTGTGCACACATTGTAAACCTCATTGTGTGTGATGGCTTGAAAGAGATTAATGTTTCAGTTGTTAAGATTCGAAATGCAATTAGGTTTGTGAGATCTTCACCATCGAGGCATCTTGCATTTAAGAAGTGTGCTGAAAAGTTGCATATAGAGTGTAAGAAATCATTGTGTTTAGATGTTGCAACTCGATGGAATTCAACTTATCTTATGCTAGAAGCTGCTGAAAAGTTTGAAAAGGTGTTTGTGAGGCTAGGTGAAAAAGAACATAGGTATATGAGTTACTTTTTGGAGGTTGATTCAAAGGGGAATAAAAAAAACATAGGGCCACCTGGTTTGGAGGATTGGGAAAATGCAAGAACTTTGGTTAAGTTCTTAAAGATCTTTTATATGGTTACATTGAGATTTTCTGGCTCATTGCATGTCACATCAAATTCTTTCTTCAATGAATTGATTTACATGCATACAAACTTGTTGCAATTGTGTAAAAATAAAGATAGTATTTTAAGTGGAATGGCGATGAATATGATGTTAAAGTTTGAGAAGTATTGGGGCTGTGAAGTAAATCAGAATTTTTTGTTATATGTGGCTAATGTCTTAGATCCACGTTTGAAGTTGAAATATGTGAAATTTTGTTTTGGTGATTTGTATGATTATAACAAAGCACAATTGCTAACAAATAAGGTGAAAGATACTTTGGTGAGCTTGTATGAGTTTTATTTGAAAATTGATGAAGTTGTGGATAATAATAGACAAAAACAGGATGTTAGTGCTATTGATGATGTGGAGGTAGATGTTAACGCTTTGGCTCGATTCAAAAGACATTTGCAGGAGGTGGATAGTGTGGAAAATAAAAATGAGGTTGAGAGGTATTTGATTGATGGTTGTGAGGATCTTAATGATGATAAGTTAGATATTTTGGGTTGGTGGAAAAGTAATGCTTTGAAATATAAGACACTTTCAAAGGTTGCACAACATGTTCTAGCTATTCTTATATCCACAGTGGCTTCTGAATCAGCATTTAGTATAGGTGGTCGTGTACTTGATCAATTTCAAAGTTCTCTATCTCCAACAACTGTTCAAGCACTCATTTGTTGTCAAAATTGGTTGCATCATGGATCAATTCCAACTGATAGTAGAAGCTTGATAAATGATCTTGAAACCTACGAAAACCTAGAGTCAGGTAATTTTTTTTTAGAAACTTGCACCTTTTATTTTGTAATTTATTAATTAAATTGTTTGCAATCATCTAACATGTCTAATTTTTTATTTTGTAGAATTTGGTGGAAAGTTACATTTAGTAACGGATGATAATCAGTTCAAAAGTTATTTTGATGGTAAATTACTACTTTTTATTTTTACATATTCTAATTTATTTTATTATGTTATAATTTTATATCTTGATTTTCAGGTTTTGATGTTAATGGTATTACGGAATCAAAGTGCATTTTGATTGGGATGATGTGCACAATGAAGATTTATATTTTTTGCATGAAGTGTTTTTTTTTTATGGCAATGTTATTTGTTGTTTTTTTTAAGCTCTTTTGAAGGCAATGCTTTGTAATTTTAATTTTAATTTGGTGTGTGTGTTATTTAAACTTTGATGCATGAGAAGTCCAAAACACAAATATTAGAAAGACTTGCAACATATTAAACACAATATTAGCACTAATAATTTAATATAAATGAATATTTAGTGACAAAAAATATTAAATATATTATAGAATTTTGTAACAAAATTAGATAATATTTACATCAATTACAAGCCCATTAGAAAACCCATTAGGAAGCCCAAAAAGGCTCAAAAAAGCCCAAAAAAACAATAATATAGGTTTTCCGGTTTTGCTGTAAAAAAAACCGAACCGAACCGAACCGAAACCGGTCGGTTTGAACCGGTTCCGGTTCGGTTCCGGTTTGAATTTTCCAGTTTTCTAAAATTTGATTTTGGTTAGTTTTTTAGCTAAAAACCGAACCGAACCGGATTTGCTCACCCCTACTATGATGTAAATCAATACTGTGGTGTTCCCATTCCTAGTGTCGTAATTTTTACTTCCCCCTTATTTTATTTTATTTTTTTCATTTTCGGATCCAACAGTAACTTGGGAATATCAAATGTTGACATTTCATCTATATGCAGAGAATATATATAACTAAACTAAAGTAGAAAGTCCTTCTTTCATTTATATGGAAAAATAAGACCTATCTGGCATTGAAATATAAGATTTGATCCTGGTATATATTATCATACCTATCTGGCATTGAAATATAAGATTTGATCCTGCTAGGCTCCTTTTAATGGGAAAAAAGAGAGAGTTTGATTTCTAATACAATTTCAAGTTATATTATTTCAATAAATTTGATTTTATCAAAATAGAATACTCCACATTATATTAAAGATAAAGGATAATATAGAGTATTAACAAAACTTATAATATTTTAATGTAAGATTAGACATGGATAGATTTCCACTTTGTATATATTGAGTTGTGTCTTTAGTAATTAATAAATAAAGGTTAGTTTATTTTTTGCTAAGAAAGTTGGATCTGATTTTTTACTAAACCCATATGTTATTGGACCTAACACAGCCTAAAAAAATTAGATTTGATATACTTTTCTACATTTGATTTCTTTTGAGTTTTTGTGTGCGTGAACCATTTTTTTCTGGGCTCATATATCCTTGGGTTTTTCAAGTAAGTGGATTTAGTCCATACTATGATTGAACCGTCAATACCATACTTTAGATTTTCTATATTTTGATGGAGGTTACATGATTTTACGTAATATTTAATATGGCTAGCATAGGGATCCTGATTTTTTTCACTTTCATCCATTATGTATTGTACTTAGTTCATCATCATTAGAGAGCAATGGACTCCAAGCATTTAATTATCATTTATAAAGTTTATAATATATATACACAATTAATATTATTTTAAAAACATGACATGGCATATGATCCACTTAAAAATATTTCTTACAATATAGAGAAATCTAATGAAAGATAAAATAAATTGTAAGGAAAACCAAACTTCAAAGATGCAATGATACCAAGAAAAACCAGGCATCGATCAGGGGTAGAAGTCTCCAAGAACAGTTGTCATCAGACGAGACACAAAGGAAGTTATAATTAGAGCACAAATTGCACGTACGTAGACTTGCTGGAAAAATGTCAATTTTGGAAATTAATATTGCCGTGTTTCCAACATTCTTGCATAGTCAACAATGGAAATATTTGCAATTGAATAATTCAACCTGCAGTTCCATATTCAGAACCACTTACTGGCTGCGAAGACGACTTGGAGGTCAAGGAGGAAAAGGACAGACCAGATGAAGATTGGTTTTCCCTTGTTGATGCTGGAAAAGAAAAATCTTTCCAATCCCACACTTACTTGGTAATCTTGAGGGCAAGAACCTTGGAACTCCAATCTTTGTCAGTTTTAGTAGGCTGCTCTGTTTTCCTGTAATGGTTCAGTAATGTTATTCCTAAACTTTCACTAAATATTTTCTTTAATTTCCGGTACGCTGCTCTGAAATTCCTTTAAGTCTAACCCGTAAAATAATAAATATACTGTATTTATGTCACCATTAATATTTTATAGCGGATATTTATCTCTTATTAATATTATATAATAAACATTTGTTTCTTGTTTAATGTTATATAAAAGATATTTATTTTTTATTATTACTATAAAAAGAAATGATTCTTCAAGCCCTCCACTTCAGCAAAATAATAAAGTTCAAGGGTTATAAATACTCCTTGAACCATCAAGGTAAAAGGTTTATAATTTTCATCATTTACTGCATACATATTTTTTAATTATTTGTTTACATAATCTCATAGTTAAATTATTTTTTTATTTAAAATAGAAAAAGAAAAAAGGAAAAAGAAAAAATCAAAGCATATAAATCGAAAGATTGATAAGAAAGAAAAGTATTTAAAAAAAATATTACTGAAATAAGCATGATTAAAATTGGTCAAATAACTATTTAATTACTTTTAATACTAAAAGGATTAGTTAATTAAAGAAAATATAGTAACCCCTAAAACACTATTTAATCCTTTTAGAAAATCAATATTGTCATGTTTTTATTTTTAAAGCAGGTTAGTATGGTGGAAATTATTTTTTAAAGTGTTTTTTTATTTAAAAATATATTAAAATAATTTTTTTGTGTTTTTTTTTAAGATTTATTTTTGACAAAAAATCAACATTCTTGTATTGCTAGCATATTTTTACATTGTTTTAATACATTGATGTCAAGAACACAGTTAACGCTAGACGTGCTAGAAAGGAAGTTCTAATCAGCACATAGACTTGATCTCAACAAAAATGTTAATTTTGGAAATTAATTAATATTGCCGTGTTTCCAACACTCAGTGCTCCTGTTTAGTCACCAATCCTTGCGAGGAAATATTCGCAATTGAATAATTCAACCCTCAGTTCCATATTCAGCACCACAAGAAGATCAGACAATATCTATATATCCAAGTTCCGAAGACTTTTCTGGACCATTGCCTATTGCTTTCTGACCTTGATATAAAATTGACACTTCACCACTTCTACCTTGAACAGGAGAGTCCCAATTTTACTGCAAGATCGGTTAGTACACTACAACAGCTAAGCAGTGCACTCCTTCAGATTTTTCTTCGTTCTAACACAAAAAACAAAACGAAGGTGGATGTTGCATGTAACCGCAGATTTATCCAGCAAAAATCTGTACCAAGGGTTGCATTGTTGTCTTTTGTTGGCATGGAACTTTTGTTGCCACACAAAAAGTATGATCCATAAGACGAGCTGCAAAGGAAGAGCACAAACTGTATCTATTAGCACATATTCATTGCTATTTTCTAAGCTATGAAATGCTTCTTCTTCTTCTGGGAAACACATAAATTGCTTAACCCTTCAAGTACACAGTCACCTGTTCTTGTTAATAATAGCAATAATAATCTATCAGTGCATGCGAAGGGGGGTCCAATTAGTATTAATTAAGTTTATAAGCCAGCAAGGAATAATAGCGGGGTAGATGTCCCCGAGAACAGCTGCCATCAGACGAGCTGCAAAGGAAGTTCTAATTAGAGCATGAACTGTATCTGTTAGCACAAAGACTTGCTGCAAAACTGTCAATTTTGGAAATTAGTACTGCCGTGTTTCCAACGCTCGCTCTTGTGTGGAAATATTTGCAAGTGAACCTTCAGTTCCGAAGACTTGGAGGTCAAGGACAGACCAAATGAAGATTGGTTCTCCCTTCAAACTCCATTAATTCTCCATTGATTGTCAGTTTTCTAGCAACTGTTCAATAAAGCTATTGCCGGAACGTGTTGACTGTAGACTGGATTGAAGTGGACATAAGAAGGTGAGGATGACTCTTTAACTCTGCATGCCCACTTGCTTAAGCTGTGAGTAAACTACGATCGTAAATTATTAAGAAGTTTTCTTGCGATGTTTTCTTGGAAATTACATTTTAGTGGGCAAAGCAATCTTCGCATAAATGTCATTGATAAATACAATTTGGAAAAACATCTCTGAACATTCAAATTAAGCTGTCACGATTTTAATATTTTTTTGTATTTTGCTATAAATATTTCATGTAAAATTCGGCATTCATAATTATCTACCTTATTTATTATCACTTGTGTTAGTGAATTAAGGGACCTCTCCTCAACGTGTGGAAATATTCGCTGAATGAAATTATTGGTTGCTTAATCTTGCTGTACAACTGTGGAATGGATTAGATTGGACATAAGGAGGTGAACATGACTTTGCTTATCAATCTTTTATTTCAATTATGTATGCATAATCCCATAGTTTAATTATTTTTTATTTAAAATAGAAAAAGGAAAAATCAAAGTATATCAATTGAAAGAATGAAAAGATTTTTTTAAAAACAAAATATTACTAATCAAGATGTATACATTATTAGAAAAAGGAAAAATCAAAGTATATAAATTGAAAGATTGATAAGCAAGAAAAGTATTTTTTTTAAAAACAAAATATTACTAAATTAAGCATGATCAAAATTTGTCAAATAACTCTTTAATTATTTATAAATTTTATAATATATATATATATACACACACACACACAATTAATATTATTTTAAAAACATGGCATGGCATATGATCCACTTAAAAAATATTTCTTACAATGTAGAGAAATCTAATGAAAGATAAAGTAAATTGTAAGGAAAACCAAACTTCAAAGATGCAATGAAACCAGGAAAAACTAGGCATAGAGGGGTAGAACCGTAGAAGTCTCCAAGAACAGTTGTCATCAGACGAGACACAGAGGAAGTTATAATTAGAGCACAAATTGCACGCACGTAGACTTGCTGGAAAAATGTCAATTTTGGAAATTAATATTGCCGTGTTTCCAACACTCTTGCATAGTCAACAAAGGGACCTAAATGTATGGAAATATTTGCAATTGAATAATTCAACCTGCAGTTCCATATTGAATAATTGTATGGTTGCGAAGACTTGGAGGTCAAGGAGGAAAAGGACAGACCAGATGAAGATTGGTTTTCCCTTGTTGATGCTGGAAAAGAAAGATCTTTCCAATCCCACACTTACTTGGTAATCTTGAGGGCAAGAACCTTGAAACTCCAATCTTTGTCTGTTTTAGTAGGCTGCTCTGTTTTCCCTGTAATGGTTCAGTAATGTTATTCCTAAGCTTTCACTAAATATTGTTTTAATTTCCGGTACGCTGCTCTGAAATTCCTTCAAGTCTAACTTGTAAAATAATAGTTTGAGCGGTTCTACACCACCATTGCATATTTAGGAAACTTCAGCGACAGACTCTTAGTTTTGCCTTTTAGAATGAACAATCGCATGAAAAACAATTCCAGGCAAAATTCTCCGGAGTGATAAAAAGGTTTTGGTTTAAAACTTTGTCAAGCTTCATTCATTATTCCCAAGAGAAAGGAGGCCTATATATATATATACACACATGCATGCATGAGGACTGATGAGTCAGCCTGTCCCATGCAAAGGGGATTATTCCCACACCAACTGCATGACATTTTGTCCCTAGATGTATAAAATTCTTCCTAAATTTTTGACACAGTCTCATGTTTGATAAATTTCAAATCATTGATAATTTAGATTCGAAATATCAACTTTTTAATGCCAACATCATGATCATCTTATTTTATAGTTGGGATTAATTTATTAGTTTCAAGTAACATTTTTCTATATCCCTAGTAGTATAAAAATCTTTTAAGGGCCTACTATATTTCCATCACTAATAATATTCTGTAACGGATATTTATTTTGCAAGAGATATTTATTTCTCATTTAATATTGTGTAAGAGATATCAATCATTTATTATTGCTATAAGAAGAAAATGACATTTTAGGCCCTCCATTTCAGTAAAATAACAAGGTTCAAGGGCTATAAATACTCCTTAAATCGTTCAGGTAAAAGATTTATAATTTTTATTTTTTACTGCATAAATATTTTTTAATTATTTATTTAGATAATCTCATAGTTAAATTATTATTTTTATTTAAAATAGAAAAATAAAAAAGAAAAAAAGGAAAACTCAAAGTATATAAATTGAAAGATTGACAAGCAAGATCATCATTTTGAGGATTCTAACTTGCAGGCTTTAAGGCATTAACTAGCATTTGATTGTACGGGCTGCACTCTCAAACTTTGCTGAATGCGCGCAGCACTCTCTTTGAAATTAACTGGAATATTGGCAATATCACAGGCTACTTAACCGAGTTTCATTCTTGGACCATATATTTTGAATGCGGACATTTCCCAGTTGACGTGTCTTAAGCACCGTGTAATGAATCGATGACTGTTTTGTATTCAATTTGTTTTGTAAGGGTGTGGCATCCAGTGGGATTCTGTAACTCATACTTTGAAAGCCTGATGGCATTACATTATATTCTTCATGTGGAAGTAACTTAGTAGGTGATTCAGAGGAAAAGTCTAATGATGATATTTATCCTCTCTATTAATCAATAGTTCTTTCTTATTCATCCCATCTAGTTTCACACCATTTTTATTTTATTTTATTTATTTGACTAACCTACCTAGTTTCATATAATAGCCTTTAAAGCTGATGTGCAACTAGAAATGTAGACTAAATTGTTGATTTCCTTGCTGATTTCCAGCAAGATCTAGAATGGTGTGCAGCTGAAATGTGGACTAAATTAATGATTCCTTGCTGATTTCTTGAGTAGGTCTAAACTCCATATGAATGGCTGTTCTTTTAGCAAATTTTCATAGACTTGCTGCACATCACTCGCATAGACTTGATCTCAACAAAAATGTTAAATTTGGAAATTAATTGATATTGCCGTGTTTCCAACACTCCAGTTTAGTCATCAACTAATTAAGGGAGCAGATATTGCCTTGCGAGGAAAAATTCGCAATTGAATAATTCAACCCTCAGTTCCGATCGACGACTTGGAGGTAACGGACAGATCACAAAATGAAGAGCGGTTCTCCCTTGTTGATGCTGAAAGAGAAAGACCTTTTAGGACGACCAATCCCACAGCATCTAATTGAGGGCAAGAACCTTCAAACTCCATTAATTCTCCATTGTTGTCAGTTTTATAGCAACTGTTCAATAAAGCTATTGCCAGAACGTGTTGACTGGATTGGATTGAAGTGGACATAAGAAGGTGAGGATGACTCTTTAACTCTGCATGCCCACTTGCTTAAGCTGTGAGTAAACTACGATCGTAAATTATTAAGAAGTTTTCTTCCGATGTTTTCTTGGAAATTAATTACATTCTCAAAGTAATATTATTTCAATAAATTTGAATTATCAAAATAGAATACTCCATGTTATATTAAAGATAAAGGATAAAATAGAGTATTAACAAAACTTATAATATTTTGAGTAAGATTAGACATGAATAGAATTCCACTTTGTATATATTGAGTCTTTAGTAATTAATAAATAAAAATTTGCTGATTTTTTCTTGAAAAAGTTGGATTTAATATCTTGTCAGATCTATATACTCTTGAATCTAGCATGCATCTAAGTAAAAAAAAAAAAAATTGGATTTGGCATCGCGCAAGAGTTTCATGGGTTTGACTTCGTTGATCTGAAAGAAGATTGATTCTCCCTTGTTGATGCTGAAAGAGAAAGACCTTTTGGAAATTATAAAATCATTTATGTTTAGGGTTCTTTTTTTATTTGTCCCTTTTTTTGTTCTTGATCACTTAAATTAATCTCCTTTTCTGGGAGTATTTTAAGATTTATAGAGTTATGAACAGATTGCTGTACAAATCTACGAGTGTGCAAGCAAATTAAAACAATTCTTATAGATTAAAAGAATAACACTCGACTGATTCTAACAACAGCAGCAATATTTGCAAGCAAAATAAAGTAATTCTGATGACTTGTAAGTCATAAATAACTATTAAAAAGTGTAACAAACCCATCAGACGTTTCTTATGGTGTGGTAATGCGTGGTAAGAAGAAAGGAGGTCTTGGCATAGGCTCCCTAATGTCAAAAAACAGGGCTCTGTTATTTAAATGGATATAGAGACTTTCTTCTCCGAGCTCTGCTCTATGGAAATCCTTAATTATTAACCTGTACAGACCAGATTTCATATAAGGGTGTCGCACGGGTGCGGCGTCGCGGCGAAAACATCCACCCTCAAAATCTAATCTTATGTGGCAGATGTGTGGAGACAAGGAATTCTTGTCTTTTATTAGTGGAAAAATGGAATGGGAGTCGCCACCTAGTATTGTGGTCACTAGGAACCCTAACTGGTCTCAGAGATCGGGTACGGGGACTGCTTGCGTAAAGGGAAGGTATTAGCACCCCAAATACGCCCTACCTAAGGTAAGCTGCATTGTTTTATTGTCTGATAAAATCTAAGGTCATGTCGTGTTTTTTATTTGTTGGTCCGTCTATGGCTTAAGAAAAGTTCTCTTCGGTAAGGAGGTCCTTGTTTTATCGGGTAAAACCTAATCGTTCTAACGTCAATAAAAAAATTTTATATCCGGAATACGTCTTACGTATAAGGTCGTAACCCTAGATATTAAAAGAAAAACAAAATAATTTTTTTGGAATTTTTGAAATATTGGCCAGTTCTCGTGACTTTAATAAACTGGTTATTAAAGCCAAAATGCATGCTAATACATATTTTTGAACTTTTCTTTGTTATATGAAAATACAATATGATTTTTTTAATTTTTGAGAGACTTGGCCATATGCATGAAAACAAAACAATTTTTTTCCTTTTTTATGTTTTGACAAAAACCAGGTATCTCAATACTGGATTTGTATCTTTACAGCATAAAAATACAAATCAATATTGATCAAAATGCAGTAAAATATTTGCGGAAAATCACAGATTTTTGAAATAATTTTTGAAGAATTTTTTTTTGGGCTGGGCCCGGCCCGGCCCATATGGCTGGGCTGGACCCAGCCACCCATGTGGCTTGACCTAACTAAGCCATGCACGCGTAAAATTCTACGCGTGCATGGAACAGTGCGAAGGTAATTACATTACCTTACCTTCGCACTGTTCATCCTTCGTTTTTTGCCGATAGCAAAGACGCAGACCCCTGGTTATTAACAGAGCAAAAATGAAATGGCGATCTTTTGGCTTGCTTTCGTCTCCTGTTTCCTTTTGTTTTTCTAGACAAACCTGGCGTCAATTGTTGCGAAGAAAGGACATGAGCATACCTGCTTCTGGAGAAGGAAACCGATGGTGGTGTTAACCTCCCCTGCTGTCTTTGTGTTTTGGCTTCGCCGTTCAGTTTCTCCTACTGCCGTTCCTTTACTCTTCTGTTTCTATATCCTCGTTCGGCCTTCCTTGTGTTTCACTCTCCTGAATTTCCCACTGTGTTCTCTCCTCTGTTCTTCTCTCTCCTCTCTCGTTCTCCCCTGTTTTTTTCTTTTCTTTTCTCTGTCGCGTCTTCTCTCCCACCTCCCTTATTCTGCTCTCTTCTCTGTTCTGCTCTCTGTCTTGTTGCTTTTCTCCTCTTTACATTTCACCTTCTCTGTTTTCTTTCTCCTCTTTTTTTCCCCCTCCTCGTGTCCCCCCTCCACGGTCCTTCTCCCTCCTGCTTTTATAGGCCAGAGACCTTGTGCTGGTAACGGCCAGCTTGATAACGTTTGCAGAGGGATGACAGCCGTGACATATGCCCCATAATTAAAACAAATTGGCGCTGTTGCTGCTGTAATGTCTCACAGCCAGCTGCATGGAACCGTTACTGATGAAGAAGGCAGTGAACAACACGCTGTGAAACGGCACCGTTTTCCAATTTTAAATGATATTTCTGATTTGGTCCTTGGATGTTTTTACAATCTTGTAATCAAACCCCCGGATAAATTATAATTGGGTCCCTTGATTCTAGCGTTTTCTTCCGGTTTGATCCTTGGTTTCGGATTGTTTCAATTAAGTCCCTAATTGGTCATCAAACTTCAATAATTATGCAATTAAACCCCTGATTTGACAAAATTAACTTTTCAAAATTATAATTGAACGCCAGAACTTTAGTTTCATCCAATAAAAGCTGAAATTGACTTAAAAATCAATTTTTCTTGCAATCAAACACTCCATAAATTCAATTAAACCTTAGATAAGATTTAATTGAGCCATAAACATCTGATTTTGGATTTTTCGTCCTCAAATTGAATTTTCTTTGTCAACAGGGCTCTTACCAGTCAAAAATATACTGTCAAATTTCAACTTTTTGCATTTTTTAACCTCTTCAACCAATTTGGCCTTTTTCGGCATTCCAGCATCCTTTTCTCGCTCCTATTATTTTTTGGATTTCTTCCGAATATTTTTTTGATATATATTTTTTTGTATTTTCTCATTTTTTTTTAAAACCAAAAAATGGGTAACAACAAAGAGTAGAAGTCCCGAAGAACGTTCCAATCAGACGAGCTGCGAAGGAAGAGCACAGAGTGTATCTATAAGCACATAGACTTGCATGTAGGGGATTTTCTCTACTCTCAACAAAAATGTCAGTTTTGGAAGGTAATTAATATGCATAATTGAATATTTCTTTAACCCAATTTGGAATAAAAGGTATGTGAAAAGAAAGTTTAAATTTTTTATTAATATTAAGATGTACTATATTGAGGGATATATGCATCACCACAACCCCCGCAATGCTAAAACCACTACTATAAAAATTCTATTAACTATTTGAAAAGAAACATTCCTTCCTGCTTAAAGAATCTTGAGTGGGTCTAAAATCCATATGAATGGCTGTTCTTTTAGCAGATTTTTCACAGACTTGCTGCACATCACTAATTAACTGGAATATTGGCAATATCACAGGCTACTTAACCGAGTTTCATTCTTGGACCATATATTTTGAATGCGGACATTTCCCAGTTGACGTGTCTTAAGCACCGTGTAATGAATCGATGACTGTTTTGTATTCAATTTGTTTTTGTAAGGGTGTGGCATCCAGTGGGATTCTGTAACTCATACTTTGAAAGCCTGATGGCATTACATTATATTCTTCATGTGGAAGTAACTTAGTAGGTGATTCAGAGGAAAAGTCTAATGATGATATTTATCCTCTCTATTAATCAATAGTTCTTTCTTATTCATCCCATCTAGTTTCACACCATTTTATTTTATTTTATTTATTTGACTAACCTACCTAGTTTCATATAATAGCCTTTAAAGCTGATGTGCAACTAGAAATGTAGACTAAATTGTTGATTTCCTTGCTGATTTCCAGCAAGATCTAGAATGGTGTGCAGCTGAAATGTGGACTAAATTAATGATTCCTTGCTGATTTCTTGAGTAGGTCTAAACTCCATATGAATGGCTGTTCTTTTAGCAAATTTTCATAGACTTGCTGCACATCACTCGCATAGACTTGATCTCAACAAAAATGTTAAATTTGGAAATTAATTGATATTGCCGTGTTTCCAACACTCCATTTTAGTCATCAACTAATTAAGGGAGCAGATATTGCCTTGCGAGGAAAAATTCGCAATTGAATAATTCAACCCTCAGTTCCGATCGACGACTTGGAGGTAACGGACAGATCACAAAATGAAGAGCGGTTCTCTGCTATATCATAAACCGGCCATAAATTCTAAAGCCTCTATTCCAATCAATTACATTTTCAACACGAGAACATTGCTATATTGGATAGTGTTTAGAGTATAGGCTTGATTGTTACGAAGCAGTTTAAATCTTCCACAGAGCAATTGCAATCAGAAGGTTTCATAATTGAAAAGTTGGTTTTCGAGTCCTAATTTCATCAGGCATAGAAAGAACTAATATTTGTTCAAGGCCAAGTCTTAATTTCTTCCAGCTATGAACTTGTCTCAGTCAGTCACGCAAGAGGCTATTACTGAACATAGCAGCCATCAGCGTTCACATAGTATCATTTTCAAAAAACATGGACTCACATAAATCTAACTAATAATCATGTGCCATTAGTTTATGATATAGCAGAGACTCAAATCCACTCCATATGACGGATATTTTCATGTATTCAGTTGACATTAGAAACTCTGAGTATTTGCTGCATGGTAGCAGAAAACAAAGTACAGACAGTCTAGAAAACAAATGGCACGTTTGAAGACAATGACAACAGTACTATAGCACCAGCCCAGAGGTCAACACAGCAGTACAAAAGTTCCAATATATCCGAAACAAACTTGGTCTCCAGTTTCAACCAACCCAAAATAACTCCATCCATCCAATAAAACTTGAAATTTAATCATATCTCATTCAGCATGAGCAATCACTCCCCAACATCCCCAAAAACTGATCAAAGCACCTATCTTCACCAAAACACCCCGATTCCCCAATCACTGTTCCCTACAATAACCCACCAAACCACACACATCCCTCATTGCAGTCTTAACCTCATGGTCCTCGTCCTATTATCACACAAAATTCAAACTTCTTGCAAATAAATGACAATTCAAGCATGCTTTAACATTGGCCTAGAGGCCTAAACTCCAGCGCTCCAGTACAAAAGCTCAATATACAACTCAATCAAAAATGAACTTAGTTTTTACCAACACAAAACAACTTCATTCATCCCAACAGAACTGGAAACTTAAACACTCCCTATTCAGCACAAGGAGTCATTCCCCCACGTTCCAAAAACTGATTAAATTACCTACCTTCACTAAAACACCCAAATCCCCTAATCCATATTCCCTACAATAACCCACTAGACCACCAGGATCCCTCATCACAATCTCCCCATCTCCATTGTCACACAAGAATTCGAGTTTTTCAACAACCCAGAGGCCAACCCACCAGTTCAAAAGTTCAACAAACAACTCAATCTGAAATGAACTTAGTTTCGACGACCACAAAGCAACTCCATTCATCCCAGCAAAACTGGAAACTTAATCCCATCCCATTCAGCACCAGCAATCACTCCCCCATATCCCAAACACCGCTTAAAGCACCTATCTACACCAAAGCACTCAAAACCCCCCAATCCATATTCCATAAAATAAACCACCCACATCCCTCATTGCAATATCAACCTCAACCCCACTATCACACACAAAACTCAAATTTTTGCAGATAAATGACATTCTAAGCATATAATAAAACCAATAGCACATAAGATCCAAATTCATAAAATTCTTCGTTCCATTATCTCACCATATAACCAAAATTCACAGAATCCTCCAGAAAACAATAAACCAAAACAAACCCTATATTCCATTAATTACCCTTATAACCAAGATTCACAAAATCCTCCAAAACCCCTAAAAAAAACCCAAATCAAAAAATGCAAAAACAAATCCAAACTTTTCAACAAAAACAGAAACTTTGACACACACACACACACACCCCTTGTAAGGGTTTGTTTGGATAAGGGCACAACCCAAACGCTTATCGATTTCCTTCTTATGTTCAAGGGCTTTCTTTGATGCTTCATGATTCGGGTCAGGTTTATGGAGCCCAGCAAACAATACCAAACAACTTAAAGCTGCACTGGATTTTGCAAAAACTTGGTCTCTGACGAACCCCCCATTGATTTTGTATTTGTGTTTAAAGTACAATAATATCCCTTGCTTGGTGCTCTTTTTGGGTGGCGTGTTGGGTTTTGCAAATTTATGTGCTGGTGGACCTGGTGGTGGTGGTTATGGTTTGGGCTGTAATGGGTGGTTAGGGTTGGGCTGGGAAAGTGCAGGCTAGATTTTAGGGTGAAGCCTTATTAAAGCTAGGCCCTCTTTCTACTTATAGGTTTAATGAAGTTTCCTTAAAAGCCCTGTGATAATAATAATAATATAATAATAATAATAATATTTTATGAAAAAATAATATAAGGTCAGATTTAATTTTAATAAACGAGGCTATATTTTCCAAATTCAATTAAATGTATATTATTTACAGTATAGAAAATTTTTTAGAATTCTATAGAAATTAGATTATAAATAAAATAAAAAATAAAATTACAATTGACTTTCCAGGAGGTACTGGGAATCAACCCACACTTTTCTATTTTCTTTGAAAAACTTGATCTTAGGTGTCATAACCCATTTTTGGGTTATTCCCCAATTCATATTTTTTTCCTCTCTTAAAAAAAATATATATAAAATACAAAAAAATCAAAAAATATTATCAAAAAATATAACAGTGAAAAGAGGATGCCAGAACGCTCATAAATAGTCAAAATTTGGTTGAGGAGGTTTAAAAATACAAAAATTAAAATTTGACAGTATTTCATTGACTGATGATAGCCCTGTTGACAAAGAAAATTCAATTTGAGGAAAAAAAAAATCCAAATTTAGATGTTGGTGGACTCAATTAAATTATATTGAAGGTTTAATTGAATTTATGGAGGGTTTGATTGTAAGAAAAATTGATTTTGGAGTTAATTTGGGCTTTAATTGGAAGAAATTAAAGTTCTGGGGTCAAATTATAATTTTTGAGAGTTAATTTGGTCAAATCAGGGGCTCAATTGCATAAATATTGAAGTTTGATGGCCAATTAGGGACTTAATTGAAGAAATCCGAGACCAAGGACGAAATTGAAAAACGCGCGCAAATCGAAGGATTAACTTGTAGTCTGGCGCTTTGGCGCCAATTTTCATTTAAATGAAACGGCGCGTTTTAGGAAAAACGACGCCGTTTCATGCGTTTCCAAAAAAAAAAAAAAAAAAAAAAAAAAAAAAAAAAGAACGAAACGGTGCCGTTTTGAGGCGGCACTGTTTCTTCTTCTTCTTCCCCTGTACGTGTAGCAGGGGAAGAAAAGTTTTGTTTTCTCCCCTTGTCTCTTCCTCCCACGTGCTTTAGAGCCGAAGTCAGACGCCACCCACCTCATGATGAGATGCCCGAGCAGCCGTGCTCTGCAAGCACGCCTCCATTGGCCACCACGGTCGGCGCCGTGGCAGAGGTGGCAACGTGCGCCACATGCACGCGCGATGGGACGGGGCAGGGTCGACCCCGCTCCCCCTGCCCTTATAAATACCACCGAACGCAAGAGGAAAGGGGGGAGAAACGGCAGAAAAAAGGGAGGGCGACCGAGAGAGAGAGAGAGAGAGACAGAAACGAAAAAAAACGGGGAGAACAGAGGAGGAGGAAGAAAGGAAAAAGAAGAAAGAGAAGCCGTGCGGAGAGACAGACGCGAAGAAGGAAGAACACAAGACAGAAGGAGAAAACCGGCAGGGGAAGAAGACACCGCCCGGTGTCCCTAACGCCGTGGAGAAGAAGAACTGCCGCGGTCAGCGGGCTTCTCCAGTAACCGCCACCGCAGCGCCACCAAGAACAGTCGCCAGCACCACCGTCAG